>BSDF01000019.1:11972309-12042309 GCA_027925045.1 Hypotaenidia okinawae | reverse complement strand
CCGGCAGCCCCTGCGCTGCGGCGGGTCTGGCAGCCCCGGGCTGCCCGTGTGTGCGGTCCCCGAGCGCGGGGTGAGGAAGCACCGCGGGCTCGGAGCGGGGCGATCCACGGGGGACGCGGCGCTGCCTCCGCGGGGGCGGAGCGGGGTCCCGGGGGTGCGGCACCGCCGGCGCCTAGCAGAGACTCCAGGACCCCGTCGCAGCGAGGAGCTTGCTGCTCGCCCCGGCGAGCCTCCCCGTTCCCGGGGGCCGGCACTGGGGCGGAGCGCGGGGGCACAGGGCCTGTTCTGGAGCGGGGGGCGAGGCGACCGCCCTTCGCTGAGTGTCCCGAACGCCTGGATGCCTTAGCTCCACGGAAGGAGCTGTCACCTCAGCAACGTGCTTGTCAGCTCCCCGGCACCCTGCCTGGAGCCCCTCATCTGCAGAGCAGCCTGGGAGCCGGGGAACGCCGCGGGCACCGGTGCCATCGCTGTGCCGAAGGGTTCTGGCTGAATGGCTTTGGCCAGGGCAGAGGCCACCTGTCTGCTGGGAAATAGGAAACGTTTGGACCCTGATGGCGACTCGTGGGGCGGTCCCCCTCGGCGTGAGGATGCTGCGGGTACCCGGACGGTGTGAGGATGCTGGGCAGCTAGGCAGGACTGCGGCCGCACTTTGAGCCCACGGGACAGTTGGGGTCTGCACACAAGTACGAGGGGCGCCCGAAAGCAGCATCACAGGCCAGGCCTGCGTCCGCCACATGAAAGCCTTTTCTTTAAGGGCCTTCTTTGGTTGTTTTGAATCTCTTTTCTCTGTTGCTCTTTTAAAACTTGTTTTTAATTTGCTATTCTCTTTGTGGGCCTCCTTTATTTTTATTCTACTTTACCAAAAGCGCCTGGATTTTATTCCCATCCCAGCCTTATTAGCATTTGGGCCTTTGATCTCTTTTTAAAAGGATTTACAACATAGTTTTATTATTCAATTTTTCCAAAGTGTGTTTTCACATAATCTACAGAAACGGCTCAGACAAGGAGGCTGCAGGGAAGGGCTGTGCTGGCAGGGGCAGTGGAGGTGCTGGGCGAGGGCCCACGCAAGGCACCTCTCATCCCTTGTGCTGGGGATTCGCAGAGCAGCTCCTGCTGCGCTGTGGCAGTGCTGGAGCCTGGCAAGGGGCGTGCTGGGGGTGGCTGAGCTGGCGCAGGGGATGCATCACCTCATCTCTGTGACCCTCCATGGAAGGCGCCTTCCCAGGCATCCTGCCGCCTCTCACCCTTGGCACCATCCTGTCCCTGCCACCTTGTCTCCCAGGGACCAGCTTTGGACCAGAGTCCTCCACCCAGGCAGCACACTGCCTGCCACACCACACAACCTTAGCAGCTCTTCGCTAGGAATCACTTCCTAATGAGCACAACAAAGTGATAACAATTAATGAGGAAGCAAAGCATTTATTTCTGAGCCCTAATTAACATTATCCCAAGCATTCTCTCAGTGCTCTTTTGATGTCATAAAGCATGCTGGAACTATAAATGAGCTGTTCTCCCATTAACACTGCCATGCCCCCATCCCCTCCCTCTGTTACCCAGACATTAACCAAACCACTACATCCACGGGAAGTTAAAGGCCGCATCTTTATTCACAACAAAACAAGATAAACAATCTGCAGGTGGATGTTGCTGCAGTGTCCCAGCTTGGGAAAGGATAAAACACTGATGCCACAGCACTTGGACAGGGCATGTGGTGTGGACATGCTCTCAGGCTCCTGCTCCAGGTGGTAAGGTCACCTGGCTGCTCAGGTTTGTACACACAAATGGGGCTCCACCATCTAAAGTCCACTTGAACACTGTTTTTTAATGGAAAAATATTTCTATTGCAAATAATTCAAACCATCCCTGTGAAGAGTGAGCAGCAGAACTCCTTCCCTAATGCCAAAGTCTGAGCCCGGTGAGTCATGGCACACGGAAGCCCCCTTGGTGTCCAGCACATCCACCTCCTCAGACACACTGTTGCTCCAGGCCCTGGTTGCTCTCAGCCTGTCCAGGATGGATCAGGGTGCACAGCTCAGTGCAGCCAGTTCTGGGGCTTAACGAGACCTGGACAGGGCGTATGTCCTGCAGACCACACAGTACATCCTGCAGTCACCTGTGGGATGCAAGCAGAGTCCCAGTGCCTCCCCATCCTTTGCTCAGAGGCTTTTGTGTGTGCTGGCACCAGGACAGCTCCAGGCTCTGAGGATGAGCCCCGCAGCCTGGGGTAGGGCAGCATGAAGTCCTGTGTCACACAGCGAAGGGCCCCAGCAGCACCCTGGTTGCAGCCCTGGGTCTGTGGTGGGGACGTGTGCATCCTCGGAGCGTGACACGGCGATGCAGATTTCCTGCCTTACATGATTCACACCCGTATCTGTTCAGCACAGCCGGCATTCACCCTCCGAGAGGAAACCTGCAGGTACACGCCAGGCTGTTACACGGAGATCAAGTCACTGCCAAGACCGATTGTGCTCAAATACAGTATCTCCCAAGTATTTATCTGTTTTATGTGACTTATCAGGTGCCAGTGAAACCTCTGTTCTTGACGGGGTAATGCAGGCTTGAAGGCAAAAGGAACCCTCTGGCTTATACCACATCCGTTACTAATCCACCGAGACGCATCACATCAATAATAATGCTGGGGAGGAGAGGAGCTGTCTGCAGCACTTCCTCAGCACACACTGCTCACACTGCTGAGCTCCAGGTACTCTCGGAGCAGGAACTGCCGGGTACAACTCCAGTCCAGGTGGGAAGAGGTCTGTCTGTCTGCAGACATGGCAGTCTGCGCTCAGGAGAGGGATTTTGAGGGAATTCAATCCGTTTGGACCCCCAGCTGCTTCCTCAAACCCACCTCTAAATGTGGTTCTGCTCGGGAGTGTGCAGGGAGCTGAGCCTCAGCAGAGCCCCGTGGCCACGGGAAAGCACCTCTCCTGCATTATTTGGCCTAAACTGGTGTAATATCAGCATTTCTGTGTGCTGCTTCCCAGGAGGGAGACATGGAACGAGCTGTACCTGCTGCTGTGCCAACCAGCGTCACCAACCAGACAGCGAGTGTTGGGCAGCTGGGTGGTCTGGGGCTCAGCACTGTGCTGGCTGGGGGGCAACCCCCAGCCCCTGGCTCATGTCAGCATCTCCTGGCTACTACCCACAGCCCTCCCTTGCCATGCCAACACCCCAGGGAGCCCCCCACACCACTGGCACCCCTAAAAGCTCAGCACTCAGTAATTTAGGAAAATGCATTAATTGTGCAGGGATCCAGCAGGGAGGAGAAAATTTGTGATAATGCCTGTAGAAGGAGAGCTCAGCTGAGCACTGAGAGGAGCTGCCCTGTGTCCCAGGACACCTGGAAAGAGGGGAATGCCCGAGAGCTCCTGGTGTAGAAACCCTGCCCAGACCCTTCGTCATTAACGCCCATTTAAAGGAAGGAAGCTGTGCAAACCATTAAGAAGATAATTGGTCTCTCCTCTCTATTTCAATAAAAGCAGCAGACAAAATACCATGTATGTGAAATAACTACTTTAGGATAACAGCACCCGTCACCTTGACAACTCGGTCAGAGGTCTCGGCGCGGCGGTGCCTGCTCAGTGAGGTGTGAGAAATAGAGGACGCCGGGGACGGGGGGAAGATACTTGTCTGACCAGCGGAGATGTGAGGACCACAACAGGCTGTTAGCTCGGGATTTCTAAGCAGAGAGCAGCTTTCAGGAGGACGCATTAGAAGAGTAACCCCTGCGGAGCCAGAGCAGCGGCATGAGCAGCCCCCCGTGGAGACCCCCAGGCTGGGGCTGGCTGGGCCCTGACATGTGGTCGCGGGGACCCCAGAGCCTCCACAGGCAGAGGAGTGGATGGGGTGCTGGCACCAGAGATGGGGATTCAGCCCATCCTGGGGGTGCCCTCTGCTCCCCCCGCACAGTGATGAGCGCATGATATGCCTCTTCTCCCACCTGAACACCCTGGCTGTGGGGGGGCTGTGGGTGGGGTGAGGGGCTGGCATGGGGTGCACAGAGGCCCCCTAGACGCACACCAAAACACCAACAGGTGAAACAACATAATATTGCAAACAAAAGGTGACAACGGGACGTGCTAATGCAAGCAGACACGGAATCGATGGGAATTTCTATTTAGGTAGGAAATCAATAGGAATTTCAAGGTAGGAAAAAAGGAAATTACTTACCTTTAATTCGAGCTTTCTTCAAGCCTGGGTCTCCATAGATCGTTTCAGGGGGCTCTCAGGGCTGGGCAGTGGGACTGCTGCTTGGGCTAATGGCGACCAACCTCCCGGCCCCATCGGGCTCCCCACGCTGCTCCGCGCTGCCGAGATGTGCCCACAGCACGAACCACCCCGTCAGCACCACAGGTCAGGGTGGGGGCTGCTGAGGGGCCTTGTGCTAACACCTTGGGTGTGCAGGGGCACAACAGGAGCATGTGCAGCGACTGGGCGAGACGAGATGTCCCCAGATCACACCATCATGGTTCTGAGCTGCAACAAGGACAGCACGGCAGTGGCAGTGGGTGCAAAATGGGCTGTGCCTGGGAAGGAACTGTCAGTGTGAGGCAGCTGGATGCGGCAGTTCAGCCCTTGTCCCGCAGGAAGATGGTGCAGATGGGCTTGCTGGTCCATGTGGAGACCTCCTGATTTCCACCCGTCTTGGCTGAGGCTCTGAGCTCCAGCTGCATGATGCTCTCGTGAAGATAAGGGCCTTGCTTGGAGACCCTTTGAATTGAAAGATGCTATGAAAGTGAGAGATGATTATTATTTTGTTAAAAGGAGAGCTAGCTGCATCTCAAACTCTGCCCCTTTGGTGACTGAAAATGAAAAGACTTCTATAAGTTAAGTATTAGTATTCCTCAGAGGATCTCAAAATCACCTCCTGATGTGGCTGAAGGTGGAAACAATTTCCAGCCATTGTTTCCAGATATATTTGCATGCAGCAGCAAAGCCCGATGTGCCAGCGTTTTGCATTTCACTCATTCATGAGTGCTAAAATGGTCTGCTGCATTTTAATTTAATCATAATAGGAGGGAAGTAGGAGCTTTGGTAAAAGGTGGGCGAGGTTGCAGGAGCATCTCTGGCTGCAGGAGCAGAAGGCAGCGTGACAGAGCTGCCCGACTCTATGGTTTTGGCTGCCATAATTTCGTTTATGGCATCCAAAGGTGCATTCCTCTTCCTCCTGGTTTGTATCCCCCCCAGCAGCTGAGCGATGCCCCCGTTGGCAGCCCACCCCACCCAAGCCAGAGCAGAGGAAGGGCAAAGTCCATCTGGCCTTGGATATTATCCCCGGGTTGTGTTACCGCCTCTCTGCAGTCAGGGGCTGCCTGAAACACCCATTAACCCCAGGTACAGCAGCACTAACTGGCACAATCAACAAGGGGAGATCTTTTCCACAGAATATGAACAATCAATGAAAAATAACCACATACAAAGGATTTTCCTGGCAATTTTCTTGGTCCTTTTGCCAAAGGTCCATATGATGCTCTCTCCCACCACGGAGGTGTGAGGGACCTCCTGAGGGGATGGTGTCTGGCGAGGTGCTCTGAAGAAGAACGCAGTAGTGAAGTGCAGGGTTGCAGTGTGGCCTGGCAGTTGTCCCAGCTTGGACCTCGGTTAAGACTGAAAACCAACAACAAATCAGCTCCACTTGCTGAGGACACTAAATTGAGGTGAGCGGCGAATGAGCTAGCAACAGCAACCACAGAAATCCAAAGGATTTTATCATCTTTGTAGCAGAAGGGACATATGGTAAATAAAATTTAATGCTGCCAAATGGGGAGAGATGCACAATGACCTAAGAACCATAAAGCAAAGAGCAGCATGAATGGAAGCAAACTGGTGCAAGAGGGAGGATACTGAAGATAAGGGAACAACTGGAGCCGTTACAAAATCATCAAATGCATCCGTGGATGTTTACTGTGGTTGCAAAGCAGCCGCAGCCCTGGCAGAGCTGCTGGCATTTCTGGTCCAGTGTCATGTGGAGACTGGCTCCGGCAGACACCTATTGTTCCTGTCCCTTTGTCTCCCAGATGGATCTTGGGAGCTTCCTTTGCTCCTGACTCCCGTCCCTGAGGACTGGAGGAGCTGATCTGACAGTTGTCTCCTCCGCTACAAGGAGCTGGAGCCAAATGGCACAGTTCCCCTGTGAAGGGCAGGACCTGCCCTGGATGTCAGTGCTGGTTTTGGTCTGGACTTCTCTTCTGGCTCCTTCACCGACCCGGTCTGTGACTCCTTTGCTGTTCTGGGGCAGCAGGACCATGTTCCCAGCCTAAACTGTGCTGGGGTTCAGTTGGGTGCCGGGCATACATGCACCTTTACTGAACAGCACCTTTTCTATCCCCACCATGGGAACTGCAGCCACCTTCACATTTCCCTGCAACACCACACTTGTGCCTAATTAAGCTCTATTAATACTAATGAACAGGCTCACCATAGCCCATCACTTTAGTTCTTAATCTAATGCCATGTTGTGACACTTGTTCAATGATGATTTCAGTCCATGAATCAAATCACTATGGTTCAGCCCTGTGCCCAGCTCCCTCCGCATGTGGGACCAGAGCAAAACTGAGTCTGGCAAACCGAGAGGCTGGTTAAGGAGCTGCTGGTTAAGGGAGCGGCCCCTCACTGGTGCCAGCGGTGCTGGGAGCAGCTGTGGCAGGGCCAGGGCTCACCGCTGTGGCCTGCGCAGCTCGGACCAGGCTGAGCCGTGTGTGGACACGCAGGCCCCACTCTGGGGCGCAGGGACAGGGGCCCCGAACAGAAGCAAAGGCTGAGGGAAGGCATCAAGGCATCATTCACCAGGAAGTCCCAGCAGTCCCTTTCTTTCTTTCTTTCTTTCTTTCTTTCTTTCTTTCTTTCTTTCTTTCTTTCTTTCTTTCTTTCTTTCTTTCTTTCTTTCTTTCTTTCTTTCTTTCTTTCTTTCTTTCTTTCTTTCTTTCTTTCTTTCTTTCTTTCCTTCCTTCTTTCTTTCTTTCTTTCCTTCCTTCTTTCCTTCCTTCTTTCCTTCTTTCCTTCTTTCCTTCCTTCCTTCCTTCCTTCCTTCCTTCCTTCCTTCCTTCCTTCCTTCCTTCCTTCCTTCCTTCCTTCCTTCCTTCCTTCCTTCCTTCCTTCCTTCCTTCCTTCCTTCCTTCCTTCCTTCCTTCCTCTCCTTCCTTCCTTCCTTCCTTCCTTCCTTCCTTCTTTCCTTCTTTCCTTCTTTCTCTCTTTCCTTCTTTCTCTCTTTCCCTCTTTCTTTCTCTCTTTCTCTCCTTCTCTCCTTCTTTTCTTTTCTTTTCTTTTCTTTTCTTTTCTTTTCTTTTCTTTTCTTTTCTTTTCTTTTCTTTTCTTTTCTTTTCTTTTCTTTTCTTTTCTTTTCTTTTCTTTTCTTTTCTTTTCTTTTCTTTTCTTTTCTTTTCTTTTCTTTTCTTTTCTTTTCTTTTCTTTCTTCTTTTTTTAAAAACTTACGCATGCCAGAGAGAAACCCAACCTGTTTTTTCCAGGAGGGGAGGTCACCCCTGCACAGCTGGGTCCTGGCCCCTGGTTTGAATATTTTGTGTAAGATCTGTGAACTCTGAATCAGGTTTCCCCTTCTATCCCAGAGGTTTCATGGAAACAAAAATGTCTTCTCCTCCTGATGTGCCCCTGTTGCTTGTCACTTGCTTTCGTGGAGTGATGCACGATTTAATTCTCTCCTCCCTGCAGACAATTTGCAAACTTTCTGTTTCCCTCAGGTGCTGGTTCCCCGGTCGCAGTGGGCCATAAAGCATTGTGTCTGTGCTGGATGCTGGACCGTAACCTCCATTTCTGTTCTTTCTTTGATGCTGCTGAATTATTCAGCTGGGAGACTCCGCTGAACTCCAGAGGCTCAAGTAAGAAACATAAAAGTTAGAAACTCCTAGGTTTTAAGAAGTGCTGGAAGTGAAAAAATATTTCAGCCAGGTTGATTTATGTTTAAAATACCTGAAAATATTGCTGTGCTGATCAATTTGAATTGTATTGTCATGCCAGTTGGCAGAAAGTGATGAGATTTTTCAATATGTTAAAGTGTAAATGTTGTTAAAAACACAGTATTAGAAGATTAAGATTCTGACCCTTTACGTTCCAATGATCGTAAAAATAAGACTTCCAGCCCATTAAAGAACAGCTTGCCGAGGCATTACACTGAATCACTCCACCACGAGGATGTTATAACCCTGTTCGAGCTTATTCATCGGCATCTGCTTATGTGGCATCTACATCAAACTGTGAATGCAAATGTAAGTCTGAGGGCTTGGATGTGCTTTAATAAACCCTGCCAGGTTCCCCCTCACCTCACAGCTCCAGGAGAGAAAGCGGCTCCATGTTGGACATCCGCAGGCTCGCAGCCACATCGCACCCAGCGCCTGCCCCACACTTTCCCAACGCAGTCTGTCCTCTCTTCATTCATCTTGAATTAACCTTGCTGTGCATTGGCTGTGGGGAGCAGCCAAAACCTGCACAGCTCAATGGAGGAAGCTCTATTGATTAGAGTTAATTAGGCCTTCCTTTTTAGAAGAAGCTGTTTGCTGTGTCCATGGAGCCGTGTCAGCACACGCAGCATGGGGAGCACTGGGTCACCTCGGGCACTGCGTCAGGGTAACACACGTATTTCGATCAGGGGTCCGGACTGTGCCTGCCTCCCTCCCCAGGGTGTGGAAGGGACACTCACCACCCCAAAGACCAGCACCAGAGACCTGCTTCCCCCTGCCAGCAGATACAGGCTGGTCCGGGGAGCCAGGCGTTGGGACTGTCTCATGCCAGGGAGAGCCAGAGACGAGCAGCCCCTGACCCTTCCAGCAGTGGCAATTACTGAATCTAGCAGGAAAGATCCAAGCACTGGAACTTTTTCAGAGAGACTTAATGTTTTATGACAGACCGAAATTGTGTAATGAAAGAGCCTGATTCCATGCGTGGGAAGTTACTTAGAAATAAAACTTGTGCTGGTGCCTGGGGAGGCTGAGGCAGCTGAGGATGGGAGCCTCTCTCCCAGCCCAACCTTTCTCCCAGCCACCACTTCTCACTCACTGTCACCACCATCCCCAGGACATAGCCCTGGCAATGGCATCGCAGGGGACAGCAGGCAGGGCAGGACAGCTGTCCTGTCCTTGCTGAGGGCAGCCAGGCTCCATCACAGAAACATGCAGATTCTGGCTCTTATTTGAGGCAGGTTTGAAACAGCAGTGAAGGTTATTGAAAACATAACCAAAGCTCCTCCTTATTTCATTAAATACAAATGTGAGTGGGGTCATCAGTTTTTATAGGGGCTCGTAAAGCATCCCTCTTGTTCAAATAGGCTATCAAATCAACCAAGGCTTCTCTCCGTGAGGAGTGCAATAAAACCAGAGTTTCTTCTTTAAGAAACTCATCTCAACATCATAATAAAATAACCTTAAATAATACAGTATGGAACAGTTTTTCAATAACATAATTATAGGCTTCCATTTTTTTCCTGGCAGGTCATTTCTTGATATCTATTTTGGATGCCATGCTGCAGAGGAAGGGGGTAGGGAGGAAGCACAGGAGGATTCTGAAGCATGTCCTCAGGTCACAGCAGATCACCTTGCCTCTCCTTCGTGCGTTGCAGGCACAGAGAGGCCTGGGAGAGTGGGTCCAGCTGCCGTCCGGTCCCTCTGCAGAGCTGCCTCCTGCGGACAGGGCAGCAGCAGCAGCAAAGGTGGGCTCTGACTGTCCCCGTGCACCTCAATCCTGCTGCGCACCTTCGCTGAGCGAGTTCCTGGGCACAGGGATGGCCAACAGCTCAGCTGAGCCGGTGTCTGGGGGCACAGGAGGAGCATCCTCTGATGGTTCAAGCACAGGCCCGGGGCCGGTGTCCCTCCAAGCCTTTCCCACCTGCTTTGCCCTCTGTGCCGGGCGGTGTGAAGGATGGGCTCTACCCCGTGATCTCCTTGCTCCCCCCACTGCAGGAAGTGCTGTTCCTGCAGGAGTGGGCACGTTCTGCAGACACATTAAAACATTCAGCGGTGTATCTGTTTTCTGCTTCCTTTTTTTCCTGTAATTGGTGGCTGACCTGCCTGTGCCATGGTGTGTCATTAGTCCCCTGGGAAATGGATTGCCAGGCAGAGAGTGGGTGGGCTGGCCAAAGGGCAATGCAAATGGTGTTTATGCTTCAGACCTGTCACGTAAAGGGATTTTAACCCTCTAGTTATTTACTCCTATCTCCCCTTTCCTCGGAGCAGCAGCCTACTTTGTAGCACACAGGTGTCCACAGGCTGTTGCTGACTCCACTCGGGAATTTTAGCTTTGGTTTCAGGGAAGGTGCATTGTTGTTTCCATGTTTACATTCGAAGAATTACTCACAAATAACAATTACTGGTTGTTTGCAAGAATCTGAGCGACACACACAAGGAAATCAGCTGTGATTTTAAAGCCACCCCTCTGTGGAGGTCACACACCTGCGCACACAGGCACGCTGTCCTGCACGTTGCGTGGGAGGGATCAATCCGGGTACATCATCTGCACGTGTTT
Source organism: Hypotaenidia okinawae (assembly GCA_027925045.1). Taxonomy (NCBI): domain Eukaryota; kingdom Metazoa; phylum Chordata; class Aves; order Gruiformes; family Rallidae; genus Hypotaenidia; species Hypotaenidia okinawae. The sequence goes on along the minus strand of BSDF01000019.1, from coordinate 12,031,839 downwards.
GCAGATAATACAAAGTTGTGTTTAAAAAAAAGAAAGAAAGAAAGAAAAGCCTCAAGTGGCAGAGCAGTTAAGGAACTCCTAGGTGTTTTTAATAGCATTGATCAGACCAAATGAAAAAAGCCCGAGCGGCGGGAGACAGGAGCAGCCAGCAGATGCTGACATTCTATCACAGCAGACACATATTGACTGGCGGTCTGAACAAGTCACTCACTCATCAGCGGCCAGCCTGATTGAGTTGCCTGCAGCCAGTAAATGAGCCTTCCATCCACTGTGGGTCGAAATGAACTGCAATCTTTTCAGACCTCGTTGTTGGCCAAATGAGAGATTTAAAACCCCGGAGGACTCCAAATGAATTTACCAAGGAGCCACAGTGACTAACAAAGCTACAATACATCAGAGCATGGGGCACTGGGTATTACACTTACTGCTCGGTGATCAGCACTGGGTATTACACCGGCTGCGTGGTGATCAGCCTGCACTGAGCGGTGCAGGGTAACCAGATTAACCAGTGCGAGGTGTGTAAACCCTTTATGGTTTCTTTAAAGATTTAAAGATTTTGATGAGAAAACACTACGAGTTTCCCAGGGGAAATTTGCTGTTATTGATTTAATGTTTGCTTGCATGCTACCTGTCAATTTTCCAAGAGCTTTGGCAACAAAATTCTTATTTGATATTTGACAGATCTCTTGCTAGTTTGCATGAGCAGGGCAGCGGCGTGCAGACAGCTAAAGGGAAGGAGAGGCAGGGCTGCCTCCCACACTCACCCTCTTAACCAAGCTCTTCTCTCAGGCTTAAAACCAATTCCAGGGCCAAGCACAAGGTCCGAACTCTTCAGAGGATGGCTGGGGAGAAATCAGAGGTCTGGGTTTGACAGGGGAGGAAGTTTCAATCTTGTTTGGAGCCTGCTCTGATTTAACATTGCAAACCTGTGCTAACACACTGCATGAGGTAATGATGGGAGGGGGAGCTTGTTTAGTCCTGACTTAGACCCAGCACAGCAAGTTCAGTTTTCTCAGGTCTGTGCTAGCGCCCTTGGGGCCTGTTCGGTGCACTGGGACTGGAAATGGGAGAGAAGCACACCGGCACTGCACTTAGCAGATGTCACTGTGCAAGAACCTCCCAAGAGTAAGGTGTTGAGCCTGAACCGAATCCAGTGCTGACACCAGGGAGGGCCTGAGCAGAGGCTGTCCTCCCTGTCCCTGCAGTATGGGAAGGGATTTCTCTGGGTGTCTGTGGTTCGAGGGACCAGGAATGCCTGGTGGGAGGCAGAGCACTCCTTTTCCAGTGCCTGCCTTCTGGAGATCTGTGCTGCTCCCCCGGGCAGTGATTATTCCATTGCTAACATTTTCACGATAACAAATTGTTCACTAGCTGGGGAGACAAATGCAATGCTCCTTCCCTCTCACAGCTCATTCCTCCCCCTGTTCAGGTGCTGACCTGCTGTCTCCCTTGCTCGAGGAAAGCACCGTGTGTAATGATTCAGGCCAAGCTCGGCTCCCCGCTCTCCCCAGGTGCTTCTTCCTGGTCAGCACCCCCAGCACCACGCACTTCTCTTGTTGGCTTCCTTCGTTCCAGCTGAATGTGGTAAAATGGTTTGTCATCTTAATTTTTTTGCGAGGGTGTCCTGGAGGAATATGCTCTGCAACGCCTTCAGCAAGAGCCTCTAATCTGGAAGAGTCATTTCTCCCTCTGCCTCTCACGGCACAGGAGCAATGCAGTGGTTGCTGGCTGGAAAATTAGCCCAGGGAACTCTCTCCTCTGTCTGTCTCTCACCTCATTAGACTAGTGAGAAAATGTAATTGTAAGTCTCTGAGGCTTTCTCCTCGCAGGCTGGCGGGGGACTCGGCTTCACAGGGGCGAGCAGTGAGTGAACCCCATGCCCTGGCTCTGTGCAGCACGCCATTGCTGTGCCATCCCACCACAGTGACTCAGCGTGCCCCACACGTCCCCGTCCAGGAGCAGAGTGCAGGTGGCTCGCCCTGCACCCCGCCATGGCAGCTGCCCCCTCCCCAGAGTAGCTGTCCCCATGTCACCTTCCATCCCTCAGCAGGGACCCACGTCCCAGCACGGGTTGGGAGCTGGAGGTGCCTGTGGGGACGGGCACGGCAGGGGCTGGGCTGGCACCCCAGCTGCGAGGGAGAGGACCCTCCCTGTCAGGAGCAGCAGCGGTGGGAGGACAAGCAGGGCTGGAGAGCAGTTGGAAGCAGCTGGCTGCCCTGCAAGGCCTGGCCCCATGTCAGGCAGGGCCAGGCAACACTGGGCACCGTGGGCAGCTGCAGCTGCCCCTGCATAGGCTGCCAGTGGGCAGTGCTGGGTGTCCCTGAGCAACCCCTACCAGACCCTTCCCTCCTGGGCAGCATGGGCCCAGCCTGTGCCCCCCAGGAGGCAGAGGGGTGCCCAGGCACAGGGCTTTGCTGTACAGATCACTTGTGTTGGTCATCACTGGCTCCTTCACAGCCAGATGCTCCTGGAGCTGCGATGCTCCTCCCAGCATAGACGGTGCTGGGGTTACAGGAGTAACTCCTCAATATGTCCGCATTCCTTAAATCCCAGCCTCCAGCTCCATTCCTCACCTCCTCCGCCTGTCACCGACACATCTTTTATTCCTGGGCTCTTCTACTCTAGATTAATTTCCCTGTGTGTTTTACCAGCCCTGCGCCTGCTAATTGCAGGCACCCAACATTTGCAGGGAAGTAAAGCCCTGAGTCCAAAAGACACAGGAAACTCTGCACGTGAAATCCAAACCAGAGAGGGGTGTTATTTACACCCGGCTCCTGGTCCGTGTGTGTGTGTGTGTGCACATGTGGCGGGGTTAACAAAGATTAATACACAGCAGCGGTTTTTGGTGTCGAATGGGAAACGCTGAGGCTGAGCCTTACCAGCCACCTCAGAAATAACATGTCTGCCTGGTATTTTAAGGCAGGAAGCAACGCCTCAGCTGAAATCACTTAAACAAAAAGATTGCAGTGAGGGGCATAATGCAAGAAAGTAATAAGGTTTAAAACAGGTCAGAGCCCTTTCCCTGCTCCACTGCTCCTGAGTGAGATGCATTATTTAATGGTCTTTGGTCACCGCTGATATACTGTTGATGAAATAGATGATTTTGTTCAAAAGAGCATTAGAGAAGAAATATACAATACTGCATTACATTCCTGCACAGTTCTCTCTCTGGTAAAAGCCGATAGATTGAAGGTTTTTCCTCTTGACAGGAAAGCAAAGCAGTTGAAATGAAAAGTCTTATGAAATGGCAAATACAAATGGTAATAATGCCACCATATTCAAAATTAAATTGTTGTAATTTTAGTTTCTGAGCATGGCAAAGTAATACAGTATTCAGCGCAGGCTTGGGGAGCAGAACCCGTTGGCAATAACGACACTGCCTCATGAGCTAACCAAACAATCCTTTAAAAAAATGTAGGCTCTGATGGGTCTCTCCATCAGCCATACGAGCTGCTGTGCCATGGGTACCCCAGCCGTGGGGTCCATGGGCTGCAGTGCAGCACGTAACCTAGAGATGGCTCTCCTAAAATAAAGAAGTGGCTGAACTGTCCACGTAGGTTGAATTAGAGGTGGGGTCAGTGGGTGTCTGCAGCCCAACCCGGGTGTCATCAAGGTGGAACAGCTGTACCTCCCTTCCTGCTCTGCCTGTTTCTTTCCAGGCAGGGCTGTGCGGGTTTAGTACCACGCTGGCTGCAAAGTTGCACTCGGAGCATCCACTGCGGCAAACAATGCTGTTAATTAGCGCCGAGTTGTGAGCAGGACTGGACCAGGGCTGATCCTTCCTGGTCCTCCGTTTGCCGCACAAGGAGCCTCCCATTCCCTGCAGCAAACGGGCAGGGTCTGCCATCCCCACTCTCCCTGCCTCACCAAGCCACCGCAAATAACTCTCGGTATTGAATCTTTGTATTGCATCTGCACCATGTTTGAATAGCCTGCTGACCTTTCCAAGTAATGCCTCTTTTATAACCTTCATCTTCTGCCGGGGTTAACGCCGTCCCTGTACTTACCGACCAGGAATCCAGTGTGTAATGATAACATGGAGCCCGGCTCTCCAGCCATGCAATTATTCTCTCTGCACCCCTGTTTACGCGGTGACTTTCATCACGGTTAAATGCTGCTATTTTCTTTTGCCAGGCCCTGGGAGAGACTCGAGTTTGCCCTCGACACGTTCAAGTCTCTTCTGCCAACAGAAAGATATTACAATGCATATAAATGATGTGTCTGCCTTAACGCGGGCGCTGAGCAGGTTCAGGGTGCCCCCTCGCTCAAAGCAGCGTGTGCAGAGGGGTGCTGCTGCCCCCAGCCCACCCCGCGCTGTGGGGACGAGCAGGGCTGCAGGGGTACAGAGCGGATTTGGGTCCTCACCATGGTGCAGGCAGGGCCCCAGGGCGGGCAGCAGCCGTTCCGTAGAGCAGCACATGGAAACCCAGCCACAGCCACAACCCCTCCGCAGGGAGATTCTGCACCCCGAGTCAGGACCGACCTGAGCTCTCTTGCTCCGCTGCTGTGTCCCTAGGCTGTGCACCAGTAAGAGCAGCAGCAGCACGACCACCAGCCAGGGTCCAGGCCAGCCAGGGCACGGTTCTGAGGAGGGTGGGCGCCAGTGGACGGGTGCTCCAGGTGCCAGGCAGCCCAGCTCTGCCGGCAGAGAGGAGAGCCATCCATTACCCTGTAATGGGGGGAATGCAGCAAAAATGGCAGTGAGGGAAAGGAATACATCACTGGTAATTATCTCTAACCAGAAATCTCCTCCACTGCTCCAAGCCCCATCATTCCAGCCCTATTCTAATAAAGTGACACCTTTTTAATTATGGTAAGGACAAATCTGAAATTCCGGTAAGTAATTAGCATACATAATTTGCCATCTCTGACACAATGTGACTTTATCACAGGCTACCTCAGTGCAAGGAATGAGTGTAAGGCTGCTGTATATCCTGTTTTAATTTTAGAGAAACCCAAACTGTCCATTTATTTTTATTACAATGTATTTCTCAAGTAGTCGAGTGGACAGCACTGAGAGTGCTCCGAGAGTGCAAATAAACAGCAGCAGCCTTGGAATGTTAAATTTAAGGGTTGTTTTCAAGAACAGGACACTTAATTTAACAATAAACTATGTTTTTATGTACCTCCATGATACCCACTGTTACCGAGAGTACAAGCTAGCGGGGCCCATTTTTAGGTGCACAGGACCCACTGAGCCATTTAACCTGGTTTATTTCCAATGAAAAGGAAATGCCCATCAAACCAGAAAACACTTTCACATTGCAATCAAATTATTTATTTGCCCTTCCAAAGGCTGCTTCCAGTTTTATTGTCTTTTTCAGTTCTCCCCTGCTATTTGCATGTGCGCTACAAGGGTGGTGCTTGGCTGTGGTAATGGGCAGAATATTAAACCTCTAAACTGTGGCTGCGAGAGGTTTCTCTTAAAGAATCGTAATCTCTTGCTGCAGCCGACACACGGAGTGGTAAGGTTCCCAGTCTCCCCATGATTCCCAGGGGTAATATTCCTGCTAATATGTTTTTGAGAAATGTTTTCTCTGGGCTGAGTCTGGAATATTTTGAATTTGAGCCCCACGGTCCAGTTGGGATCAGCCGGACAAGCTGCCGGGTTCTGCTCCTTGGCGAGCTCCTCTCCTAAGGGTTTGCCTATGCACACAAGTGTTCGGTGTCTGACATGCAAAATAAATTCAGTTATTCGTGCGGGCTTCTGCAGGTGCTGGTACCGGCCCCTCACCGACACCAACACCTCCTTCCTCCCAAAGCTGCAGTAGCTGTTGGGGAAGAGGGAAACAAAACCTGCCCAAGGGATGAAGGAGCAGGAACAAAGCCGAGCTGCTCCCAGATCTGGAGTATCAGCTGCCTGGTGTCCTCCTCAGAGACAAACCTCTGTTCTGAAATGGAGACAGGATGCTGATGCTGCCAGGCAGCAGAAGCACGGTGCAGGGGAGGCAGACGTGCCCAGTCCACACCGGTACCTCTGCACGGTGGTACCAGGGAGCGGGACTGCCCAGTGCTTGGGCCCATCACGCAGAGTCAACCAGGTACATAAGAGGGCTGTGTTGTGCAGGTGATGGGAAAGGAGCTCTGCGGGTGGGATAATGGCAGGCAGAAAGGACTCTTCCTTTGGTGGGGAGATGTGTCCTGCAGTCCTCTGGCATGCAGGCGTGACCGCTGCCGATAATGCCGCGTTACTCTGCGATGGTGGCTATCCATCAGGATCTAGCAAAAAGAGCCATTTTGGTCTGGCAGCATCTGTTTGTGTTAGTTGGAAAGCCAGGATAAAACATTCCTCATAAATAATTAAGTCATCAGGGCACACTCACAGCGAGAGTGAATTGTCCTGTGATGCAGCCCCGGAGGATAGGCTGCTCCAGGGGCGAGGGGTCCCTGGCTGGGGAGAGACCCCCGGGCTGTGGGGGCACCAGCAGAGAATCCTGGGGGGTCCCAGGTACTGCTGTGGGGCTCTGCCCAGACCGGGCTTTCCTCTGCCGTTACAAGGGCTTCATGTGCAGTGATTGAAACCACCCTTGGAGGTTTCTCGCCAGCAGCTCTTCACTCAGCTCTGGGTACTGTGGCACCAAAGAAGCATGATCCCAGGGGCATGATCTCTCAGGAGCCTTTGCAGAGCAGCGGAACCTGAACTGGTCCTGAGCACTGTGGAGATTTCATGGGCGCTTTGCATGGTCCAGGCAGATTAAACAGTGGTGTTTCTGTGGGCACGTTTGGTTCCTTGTCACCCTGGTGCAAGTGAGAGAGCTGAACCTCAACTTTTATTCTGGGAAGGTAACTTTCCATCACCACCCAGCCCAAAACCTCTGGAGTAGACAGCAATACCAACATGGGTTAGTGAACCGGCTCAATGGGATGTGGGCAACACAGGCGTAGCACACCTCTGTGCTCACACACACCTTGAAACTCTCCTGGGAGCCCAGGAAGCTGGAGGGGCCACAGACCTGCTTTAAAATTCATCCCTAGTTGGGAAAAGGGACAGACACTTTGAGAAGTGAAGTGTATTTTGAGGAAAATGATCGGGTCAGTTCTCTGATTCCCCCTGGAACATTTGCAGGGGGTTTTCCACCCGCAGTACAGAGGTGGGCTTGTGCCCCAAGGTGGGACACGCTGTACATCACTGTTTCCATGGGGCTTAGCTGTCCTGCCTACAGCATTGGCAGGCTTTCAGGGCGATGACACCTGAACCAAGCACCACCTCAGTCTTCCTCACTGACCCCTCACCCCCATCCTTGCCTCACGGAAGCCTCCTCCTGCGGGATGCTGGGGAGATGCTGCACTCAGTGGTCCTCCCATGCCATCCCCCCGCTGGCAGCGCAGCTCTGCCGAGCTCACTGCAGCCCCACCGCGCATCACAGGCTCCAGGTTTGTCTTTTCTTGTCCGCAGCAGCAGAAGGAGATGCATTAATACAGCGGGGAAGCAGGTTCAGTGGCAGCCCCAGCTCTGCTTGAGGAGGAGTGATTGCTGCGCAGATCGCCGGGAGGCAGGAGGATATAACCCTAATGTCTGCACCTCAGGACATGCCATTAAAAAGGCATCTGCACTGACACAGATCTGTTGTTTATCAATAACCTGACAAGCGTTTCCCCTGCAGCATGGAAACACCTCCACGACACGGCAGATAACCGATGGGAGCAGTCCTTGCTGCCCTGCCAGAGTACACCGGCGGTGCCCGACCCTCGCCAAGACCCCAGACAGCCCAGGCAGAGCCATGTGTCCCAGTGCCGGGCGCTCGTGGGAGCTGGTGCAAGGCAGAGAATGGGGGAGACCTGAAAATGAACAGGGTGGGAGAGGTGGGAAAATGCTACTGTTTGGCTTCGACAGTTCGGTGCTGCTTTGAGGGAATCTTCTGGCATGTTGTGTCAAAGAGAACTTTCACCTGGATAAACTGACCTGAACCAGGAGTGAAAGGAGGGGAATTTATCAACACCAAACACTGTCAGAGTGGCCAATCAGTATTTGCTCTCTGCTTTTGTCATTTTCTTTCATCCATCCCCACAATATATTTTTCTAACTTGGCCCCAAGTGTTTTTCCCACCTTTCCAGCCCTTCTCACAGGCCAGGTTGCTGTGACAGATTCCGCTCACCATCCTACCTCCTCCCATCCTCGCTGCCTGATTCCTACAGTGCCAAAGTCCTTGGAGTGAGAAGGGTGGCCACTTCAGAGAATCTGACAGCATCACTGCATCGCTTCCCAGGCTCCAGCCCCAACCTCTGCCTCAGTGTGGCACGGAAGTGCACAAAACTTCCCACATCCCATTATTCCTTCTGTCAGTGCCTCCACCCTCATACTCTGTGGGGCTGAGGGGGGTCGCGCCGTATTGCCTTCTGTCCAATACACAAATGAGTCAGCACTGCCCCAGAACGTCAAATTACATGTAGCTTCAGTTAATTAAATGTAAAATCATTGGAATAGAATTATCCTTTCATTAGAAATTAACTCACTGGTTAAGACTTCAATAATTACTTTTTTCTCCCCAAACCACATACAAAACGGTCAGTAAAACAGTATGTAAAAAAAAATAGTTTAATGACCACATAGCAATCAAGATTACTATTATTTAAGCACAAGCTATTAACATGTGCAATGAGGTATTAGCTAATAAATTATCTTTATAAAATTAAATTGTAATTTTATCACAAATTTTACAGAGGTTATGTTTTTTAATGGCTGCATTTAGTTGTGGCACTGAGCATGCTGCTTTCCTTCATTACTTCATTAACACTTTGCATTTATACTCTCTTATATTAGGATTTTAATTTAGGAACAGGCGTAATTGATTTATTTCTTGTCTCTGTGGGGACCCCCTTGGTCTCTGCCATGGCACAAGGGCCAGCGTCCACCCAGCCTGGGCACAGCTCCTGCCCTTGCTTCGCTTTCCTATGGATGGGAGTCCCGGGATGCTGCAGGGCATTCATCCCAGCCTTGTCCCCCCCAACCCTCGAGTCACCCAGCCTGGGTGTGCAGCACAGAGGGCCCAGAGATGGAGAACAAATCCCTCTGCTCATCCGGGTGCTGGAGTCTCTCTGAGCTGGGGGCACATGGACACCCATGCTCACCCGTCCTCGTGCATCCCCCTGTGACACTTCACATGGAGGAAGCACTCTCAAGGACAAGTTTCCTGGCTCTTTCGGTGTCCGAAAGCTGAGCCACCTTTTGCACAAGGGCTCTGCCTGCTGGTGCCGTGTCTGGATCTCCACGCAGCATGTGCTGACGCCGGGGTGGCTGGGAGGCTGGAAGGGCCGTGGAAGAGCTGGGCTGCCAGGCTCACCCCGGCAGGGCGAGGCTGGGAGCCGGGCGGACAGCGACGCAGCCGCGGCACGCACCGGTTATAAACTTCCTCCTGAGTTCCCTGCAGACAGATATCCTTGAGACTCACCTCCATCTCCCGCTCAGGTCACAGGGAGATTTAGAGATGGGGAGCTGTAGTTAAGGTCCAGATCTGCTATCTGAACTTGAGTGATGGAGGACACATTCCCGGGACATGTTTATTGTCACCCGGCGGCCCGCAATCCCACTCTCACAGAGCCACCTCCATTCCCCGTATAATTCATGGTCTGACTCCGTGGTGGAGTGACTGATAAGGCCTTCACGCCGGGCTTGCCGGCCACATGTCTCAAGGAGACTCCAGAGGAGCTTCGGCACAATATAAATGTGGCTCCGTGTCAGCCTCAAACCCCTGGAAAATTCCCTGTCTCGAGAGTGCAGCATTTTAAGTAATAAAACCATAGAGAGATTACAACAAAATGTGACAGGAATTTATAGCCCTCTGCATGAACCTTTTACCTTAAGATGGAACAAAGTTGAGGGAAAAAAATTGCATGGTTCACTTAGGTAACCTTTCCAACAAGCTCTCCTCAGCTCCTGGCCCCACATTCCTCTTTGCTGATTTAATAGCAGGAAAAAAACCAGCCCTATTGAAAGCAGGGGCCGGGGAGCAGGCAGTGTGCTGCCTTTGTTGCTTTAACCTCGCTGATTCCTGCCTGCCCAATGCATGGCCATTTCAGAGGGAAGGCGAGGTGCTGCCAGGCTGCGGCCAGACCCGGGGCCCACAGAAGGCTGGTTTGTCACCCCCTCCTTGTGCTCCACAGGGCTGGGAGCCGAGGGGGTCCTCATCCCCTTTGTTTTGTTTTCCCTTGAGAGACACCAGAAGTCCCACAGCACCCGTAATGCCTAACAAAAAAGGGTCTAAGGCCAGGCTCCTGTGTCTGCTGGGGCCCAGCGCCGTGAGCCGTGCCTCGGAGCATGGTGTCCCTTTGTGCTGCGAGGTGTGTGCTTTTATTGCCTGTGAAAGGGTCATGTAGCACAGCTAAGCAGATTCCTGGCTCTCCCTGATACTGGATTTACTGCCACTTCCAGCAATAAAGAGCGGAATTAATCCTGAGTTTACTAATCCAAAGAGTAAACAATATCCAGTGGAGACACTCAGGCAAGATAAATGCAAGGGAGTTAAAAGCAAACGGAGTGAAATCATTCTGCTCCAAGCTGAGGAGTCATTTGAGGAGCATGAACCCTCTGCATACAGGATTATCAAATTGTTAATAAATATTTCCAAAGGCTGTAATATTAGGAGTCTTTTCCTTCCAATTCGTGACGATAGGGCAGTGTATAGATGAAGCGTGCTTGCTGCTGGGCAGTGATTTCCCACCATACGATCTGTCTGTTAAGGTAGGATTAGTTGGGCAGACTGATCAGAGCAGCTGATACAAGTTTAAGACTTGGGAGACTGATTTCCCAAGATTTATGGAAGGCATCTAACTTTTAAAAATCCCCAATACGGCCTATGGAAATAAATAAATCCTAAGACAGTTTTCCCTCAAGCGCCCCACACTTTACAGGTCATTGACACACGCTTGCAAACTGGGGAGACGCTGGAGCCCTTGCAATCTGATGGGAAGGCTTGGTGGTTCAGATGGATGCTCCTGGCCACCCCTGTCCTGCTGCAGCTCTGCCAGTGAGTGATGGAGCATGGGCCCCCTACACCCCCCACTCAGTCACTGCAGGCTCAGAGGCCCCAAACTGGAGGTCTTTTGTTGCCTGACTTATATCTACAACTCTATTTTCATAATCAGGAACGTAACCAACTTCTTTTTGAGCTGGAAATGTGGCAGAAAATGGAAGGGGGAGGGTGGAAATCCTGATGAATGAAAACTTCTTCCTATAGAGGAATGTTTTAATTTGTCACATGCGTACCAGAATAAGTGGGTTCGGTAAAGAAAAGAGTACAAATTATCAGCCCTTCAAAGCTTTCCCATTTAACCACTTTATTGCAATACAACTGCCCATAACATTTGCTTTTAAAGCCCATGATGCTGAGTGTAGTTATTACATTGCATACATAAAAGATGTTTACAATTTTTTATATATATGTAAAAAGTTGATCCCCTGGGCCACATTGATTTGTGCTGGCTTCATGGCTGGGCTGGTGCAGGAATTTCCCAAAGAGATGTGATCAGGCTGCAGGCAACTTCATTCTTTTTTCCTTTTTTATCTCCTGCTTGCCAGTCTAACAGGCCTGTTGTGTATCCCATTGATGTCAGGATTTCCAGGCAGCATCGGGGTGCTCTGATGCAGCATCTGACACATGCAAGCTCGCACGCTCCATTTTCAGACCACGTTCTGCTGCAGATGAAGCGGGCTTGGCTTGTTAGTTCTTGGTTGTTTCTATAGTTGGAACCAGAATTGGGCCAAATGCATTAGTTAACACGCTGCCTGCAGTGATGGGGATGTGGGCAGGGTGGGCGCTGGGGCTTACGCCGACATCTCCCCTTGCCTTGGCCAGGGACACACGCAGCACCCGTGGCTGATCGCTGTGGTGGGCCCTGCAGTGCAGTGTGCAGCATGGTGCCTGGCACAGCTACCTCTGCACACCCTGTGCCACTGGTGCCCTGAGCCCCCTGCCCTGAGGAGCGGGTGAGCCTCGTGCTGGGAGGGTCAAGGCCTGCGGAGAGTTTTGTTCCCAGTCTCCATTTCTGTGCAGCACGCATAAGCAACCGAGAGGACAAATCATTTCCCAGTAATTTGTTTTATAATGAACAGCGGGTTGTAATTAAGATGGTATTCATTTTAAAGAAATTAACTGTTCTCCAGCAGAGAAGGAAGAAAGAATTTTATAGTTTCAATCTTCAAACTTTGACAAGCTAATCTTTGGAGTAAAATCCTAACGGGGAATGTTAGAGATTCCTCATAAATACTCCTGGAAAAATGAACAAACCCCAGGAAGTGGAAAGTGTCCGAAATGCAAAGGGTGGGTCTGTACGGGGTCTGAGCAGGGACAGGTGGGCACAGGCAGGAGGGTGCAGGTTGGTGGCTGCCTCCCACCCTGCGAGGGACCACGATGGCACTCGGCTCCATCCCGCTGGGCCAGGACCTGGGCAGTTCAGCACCATGGGCCAGGAACACGTTCCCAGTGTATTTACGTACCCACCTGTCTCATCCCAGAGCTGATCTGAGAGAAAACAAAGAACATAAAGCACTATGTGTTTAGATATTCCCAGCATTTAAGGAAAAAATGAGTATGGCAGCAGCACTTGCACTGGTTTTCTAGAAGAAAGCAGAGGGGATTTAGCTGTGTATTATACATTTTTAAAAGGCTCTAAGTGTAACCCAGGATATTAGACACTCTTCAGCTCTGCACAGGTATCTGGCAAAATGGTTTAAACATTTATTAAATATAGAATGATAAAATACCTTGAAGATCACATCCAATCAACACAGTTTCTGCTGTGGAAAATCATGTCTCATTAATCTGTTAGAATACTTTGAACCTACCAATATATAAATGGATAAAAGAGAATATCTTGACATATTTTTAGACTTTCAAAAGGCTTTTAATGAGGTCTTCCCACTGGATTTCTTAGGAAACAAGATAAAAATGGGGGTAAGAGATACAGTAGCATTATGAATCAATAAGATGGACTAAGAGGAAGGAAACAAAAGTCTTTTATTAATAAATGTAAAGGGTCACTAGCAGTGTGTTACATGGTTACGCACTCAATCTAATGGCATTAATATATTAATTACTGACCTGGAGAAGGAAACAGTGTAAAGATTAGTTAAATTCAGGACGGATGAAAGGAATTCAGAGAAATTTGGCCAAGGCAGAAGAGCGAGTGATGTGCTAGCTTGCAAGGTTTGATGTTGATGTTGATGAATGCAAATGCTGCCGGGAGTTCAGAGAGGGAGTGTAGGCATCCTGTGGGATGCGGTGTTGTGCCCCCATGGGGTGCAGTGTTGTGCTCTTCTGCAGCAGTTGTGGCAGTGTGGCCCCGCACTGCGGCACAGCCCACAGACACAGGTGCCCAGTGCCAACCCGGTGTCCCCATGGTGCCACGCTGCAAAGCACAGCTGTGTGGGGACACCTTGTGCAGTGTAACTGTCGGGTTAGGTACCAGGGGGCTGGGCACTCATGGAAGCTGGGAGAGTGTGGAGAGCTGCTGCGAGGGGGATAACGCCCATGGTATTTAAAAATGAAAATCTGCTGTAACCAATGACAGCAGCAGCAGCATTTGTCCTTTGGAGCCTGACTTTGAGAGTCACTCACGGATGCTATGAACACAGAAGCTGTGCTTGCAGCTAAGCAATAAAGTGACTGGTGCATTTCTTTTTGCTTTATACACCACTGTATTGATTTTGTAGTTTATTTTTTCTTGGAGGAGAAACTAAGGTATTGCGATTTCATTTAGGTACTGCATTATAATTTCCCCGATGATTTTGTCAAATGTTCTTGAAAGAGAACACCTTCTCACAGCAAGCGGGATTCGGAGACACAGAGCCGACTAATCCATACCTAATTGGATGAAATCGTTATGCACTTTCCCTCCTTTCGGAGGTTTTTTCAGAGTTCCTGGTTCCTTAGGGATCCTAAAAGCCACTGAAGAGGTTATTATAGTATGTCCTCAGGGATGTTTAATACCCTAGCCCTGTTCAGACATGCAAATAATCTAATTCAAAAGCTTCCTAATTAGCAAGCCAGCTACAGTTCTGGATAAGGGGGAGAGAGAGGGAGAGAGAGAGAGAGAGAGAGAGAGCGAGCGAAAAGGACTCTGCTTTTTCCTTTTATAGGCTGCTATTGTGCAAAAGGCAGTGTAATGGATAAAAAGTAATTGTTCTGATTTTAATTGCGATCCACTATTTATAGTTTTGTTCTGTCATCTGAATAATGAGGGGATTTTGTCCATACAGCTCGCACTAAACATGCTGCCACTCGGTTTACACCCAATGCAGCATGCGCCTGGTGTTTCCTCCTGGAAGCACAGCCTTGCATAGCAGAGATGGTCCAAGTAAAAGATGTTAAGCTCGTTAATGAATTAGCCATTTAATTAACATAATTAGGGATCATTATTTTCTTTTAATCTATTGCCAATTTTGGGACAATTAAACTAAACAATGGTGCAGCAGATCACAAAGGGTCCCGTGCAATCCAAGGCAATGCTCTCGCCCTAAATAAAGCGTTAATAAAGATTAGGGGTGTGAAGGTGGATGAAAATAAGGGCAGGCTCCTGGCTTCTCTCTGTGTCCCCAGTGCAGAGGCAGGACAGCCTTCAGCCCCTGCTAAGGGGACTCCTGTCCACGACAGATGCCTTCTCATCCTCTGAGCTGGGTGGCAGCAGGACCATCCCCAGCATGGGGGCCAGTGGCGGGGCTGCCAGGACAGCCCTTCTGCCAGCTTGTCCCATTTCTGCTGTCGTGAGCCCTGGTGCTGTGCTGGAGTGCACTGCAAGGTCCAGACAGAGATTTATAAAGACCTTGTCAAACAGCTGCTGTAACAGCACACAGACACCAGTGTTCTTTGGGAATAAAATGTAGTGAGAGTCAAATAAAAGATGCTGATCCTGTATCTGTACAGAGCAGAGAGGTCCAGGATGCAGGGGGTCACAAAGATTGTGGGATCCCAGGCTGACGGGATGCAGCTCTGGTCTGAGGGGGTCCCTTCTGCATGGCATGGAGCAGGATGGCTCTGCCTGCCGTCACCCACCCCCAGCTGCACGGCTGGGACACCTCCAGGGAAAGGCGGGTGGGGGACACAGGCTTGGCAAGGTTGTCCTCCCAATGGGAAGTTTGTGGTTGGCAACAAAGTATTTCTTTGGTGTTGGGGTTTTTTCTTGGAATGGAAACAAAACAAAGCGAAGTTTTGTTTAAAACAAAACAAGAAGTGAAACAAACCAAACCAAAGCAAAGAAAAACAAACCGAAGTGAAACAAACCAAGCCAAACTAGACCATGGCTCCTCACAGTGTGTCCAAGGAAGCCCGGTGAATCTGGGCTGCGTTAGGCAGCTGGCATGTCAGTGACCACAGGGTCTGTCTGTGAAGTGCCCAAAGTTCAGTGGCTTCCATCTTCCTCCCAGGCTTTCACAGGAGCATCTTAAGTGGCCAAAAATAACCCCCCCAAACACTTAAAAAAGGAGTTTTAAAGTCTGAACCTTCTCTGCCTGACCAGTGCCAGGGCTGCTTTAAACCTCCAGTGCCAGGGCTCCTTAAACCTGCCCATGTGCACCCAGGGACAGGAAGAACATGGAGGCTGCGGCAGGGGGAGGGAGGTGGGCATGGGAGCCACTGGCCCAGCTCCAGCAGTGACAGGGAACATCATCAGTCCCACATCCACATTTTGGTGCTGAACACTGGCTCCCAGTGAGTGCAGGACCAATCCTGACCTGTCTGCCCATCCTCCCAAGCCCCTTTCACCAACAGCTCTGGACAGGTGGGTCTGGGAGGGTCGGCAGCCACCACACCTTCCCACCTCCCACCTCGCAGCCCCTGCGCCCCAAAGCCCACTCGCCTGTTTGTCGGTGGTGCCACTGGTGGCAGTTTTTGGCCGAGTGTTGGGTTTGCCAAGCCTGTCCCTCCCAGTGACGTGTGCTCTGCTGCGCGTGGCACCGCTCGTCAGTTCATTATCCCATTAGATTCCCACACAGCACCTGCTCAATTGGAGCCTCGTGTGCTAGCAATTAATATGTTATGCCCTGATTAATTAGCAGGGTTAATTATGATTGCTGTTGCTTAAACCTATGTAGAGAGAGATGGCATCATGTTGCTGTGACTTGCAGCACTGAGGATGCGCCCCTGGGAGTTGGGACTGGCACGTGCTGGCAGCCGGCTGTCCCTGTGGGACACGCTCACTAGTTCCTGCCGCACTGCGAGCTCGGGAGCCATGTCCCTGCTTGTGCTTCCCTAACGGGTGGCATGTCCCTGCACCCAGACGTTTGATCCTCGGCACTGAAGCAGCTGGGGCCTCCTGCACACCCGCTCACGTTTCGCCCAGTGTAACTTCACAGCCAGCCATGTACGAGGCAAGAGTGGGACCACCGACCTGGCACCAACTCCATCCTTGATTGACACTTGGGGCCTTCACAGTGCTCAGAAGCTTCTGGACGGGGTGCAGAGAGCTGGACAAGAGCCACCAAACCACAGGGCCCAACACCCAGGAGGATTTCTCAGCTCTGCAGTCACCAAAGCTGGGCGAGAGCAGCAGGGGAGGCTCGGATCCTGCACGCTGCTGAGCATCACCTATTCCCTGTTAAGCTTCCGATTTGTCTGTGTGTGAAATAGTGAGACTTGGGGCCTTCTTGGCAGTTGTGAGTGAGAGATGACCACCCTTCTCATTGACTTATCCTTTTGAAGCTATCATCACTCATTTCTCTTGGGAAGAGAATGTGAGGCACTGGTAAATAATATAGGGTTGTGTATTTCTTTATCTCCCATAGTGTGTTGTCTCCTACATGCTGTTCTGTTCTAACAACATCCATCAAGACAAATGCATACCTGAGAGCAGCCTCCCTCAAACCTCAGAAATCTTTCTCCGAGGTCACAAACTATACAGAAAAGACAAAGAAGTAACAAGAAGGAAATTGCACAAACAATTAAACGTTTTTTTCCCGGAGACAGAGAGGATTCCCCTTGTCTGCACAAGGCAAGCACCAAAATAAGAATGCCACATCTCAAACACGAGGCAATCTATTATTCTCAGAGCAGTAACATGATACATTATCAGCCACCTTATCCTAGCAAAATGTATCATTACCTGCACTTTCTGCACTTTCCAGATCAATCCACTTTAAAAATGTAGTAATATAGAAGGGTATTAGGTACTAGAAAACTCATTATGAAAATGGCGCACTCAAATTCTTTAAAGGTGATATTTCATAAAATATACTATGCCTAGCTCTTGGCTCAATCATTCTTTTTAATAGCTCCATAGCAGCCAGAAAATAAAGTATTCATGAAGATTGAAGAAGATGATCCCATGAACTTCAATTTAATTGGTGCAAATTAAAACGATCCATCTTTTCACGCTGCCCGTCTATCTCCAATCATCAGTGCACCGCACGTCCAGCACCCTGATTACAATTATCTTTTAATAGGAAAACTTGTCACTTTTTGTGTGATTTACATAAGCTTGCACAAACTTACTGGTATCATTTAGGGTTGGAATGTAGGATTCTTTTTTCATTTGAGTCCCCTGATGGGGGTGGGGGAGGAGGGGGCCCAGAGGTGAGGTGAGCTCTTGGCAGGGGGCTCATTTACTGCACTTAAAGCCTGGATTTGTACGAGAAGAATGCCAGAGAGCAGCCTTCAATACATCTTCATTCACCAGACCTCCCCCCAAAGAAGTGCTAATGCAGCCAGATTTCATGGTGTCTTTGCAATGACCATTGCAATTACAATACAAAAACCTAGATGACATTTTGACTTTTAATTAGGAGGGAAATGATGCTGGTCCCTGCTGATGGCTCTCTCTCTCCCTCCGACTGCTCCTAGCACTCCCATCCTGAGAAGGTACCCTGCAGGGTTTAATAAGCCATCAAATCATAGTGGTGTGGGACGTATTCTCGAGAGTTCAAATAAAATTACCATAAATGTATGTTTACTGTTCCCAGCCTCGTGCCTGGGAGCTGACTGAGGGCCCTCCAGCCAGGAGCCACAAAAAGGACCCACAGTATTAATTATTGTTACTATCATTATTACTATTTCCTTTGTGATGGCCGCAGCCCAGGAGTGAGCAGGCTGCAGAGTGATTCATTGCCCCAAGCCATTTATGTATAATATGTTTCAATTTTGTTGCCTTATCTTTGAAAGGCAACCGTCCTTATCTCAGATGGCGTCCAGGCCTGGAGATGCTGCGAGGTTCAGCGCTGAGGCGGGGTTTCTCTGTGCGTTGAAATGATGAGCACTTTTTAGTCCTGCCCACGCACCCCCTGATAATGCTGACCCACGAGGAGAGGTGAGCAGCCCGCGGAGCCACAGGCCCGACCTGTGCTCTTGCCATCTTGCTGAGCCTGCTCACACCTCAGCTGAAGCAGTGGTAAATGCTCATTTTGGGCTCCCCTCCATAGCACAGGGGAGCGCTGGGAAGCACTCACTGCACGGCACCCCGAGGCCCTGCTGTGGGGCACTAGCAGAGGCCATCAGCCTGCGAGTGTTACACCTTTGGCACATCCACCGCAAAGCCATTTTGAGGACTCCTTTGCTGGTGGAGTTCAACTGAAGCTCATGGCTGATCTCATTAAGCACTTGTCTCATTTTGGTGCATGAATATTAAATAGGAGCGTGCGCGAGCAGGACGCTGCAGGAAGGGACATTATTCCTCTCTGCTCAGTGCTCAGTGCAGCTGCCAGAGGGACAGACTGATGTCCCAGGGTCAGGCCCTGTGACCGCAGGCCCATAGGGCCCCAAGCTGCTGCTGCTGCTGCTTCCCACTGGCTCACCATGCCCTGCTGAGTGGACAGAGGTGGGCATGGGGTTGCAGTGGGGGGTGCATCCCAGCTCCCCTCCTGCCACACCCCGGGTCACCCTGCTCCCCATGCCAGGTGCCCCTCCAGACACAGGTGTCAGGCAGCTCCCCAGAGCTCTCCCCATCAGTCTCCTGTCACAGCAAACCCTGCTGGTCGCTGTGACCCAAATAAACTCCAATCCACTTGATCTATCAGGGAAACACGTGGTGCTGACCTGCCATAAATCCCCAGGGCAGCGGGAGAGGAGGCCCACACCTACTCCCTCCTCGCCCCAGCCTGCTGCCCACCTGCCGCGCTCCCCGGTAAGCAGGTAATCATGAGCTGCCACGGAAAGGTGACCCATTACTGTGATGGATTTGGTGTGAAAAACAAATGGACTGAGACCTGCGGATTGCTGTCCTTACTGCACCTTGGCCTTTTGTTCTGTCATATCAATATCCGCACGGGGCCTCATTACATGCCGCTCCTGCACCGTGACAGGAGTGCGGGGTCAGCACCATGCACTGTGCTCCACTGCATCCAGAGACCCTCACCCTGGGGGCACTGCCCGCTCCTCCGCCGCTGGGGTGGGGGGCTGGAGGGTCTCGCGATGAGCTCCTGCCCCCTCTATCCTCACTAGCCCTCCCCTCCGGCATCTTTGCCTCCTTCCTGGCCACATGTGCAGGGTCTGCATGGATATTGTGCCTGTTGAGCAAATCTGGGGACATCATCCCTGTTGCTCCATGTTCTTCACTGGAGGGTGTCCCCAAGGGCAGGGGCAGGTGGGGTGTGGGACAGTTCTCCGGGGAGCTTGCTGTGCCACATGGAGCAGTTGTTCCCTGTGGAGCCAGACTCTGTGCTGTTTGCTCAACATGGGAGATGAGAAGTGAAGAAAAGGGAAACTCTTCACACCATATGCCAATCCAGGAATACAAACAGCCAGTAACACATCAGCACTGTCTGGGAGAGCTGCTGAGCAGAATTGCCATTTCCTCTCCAGTGAGGCTTGGTCTTCAAGACAGTGAACGGGCACAGCCTCACCACAAGCTGCCAGAGCCAAGCCATGCCCTGAGCATGGCATAGCCCAACTGCCCCAGCACATCGCTGCAGCTGGAAGAGCCCCAAGCCAGGCCAAGGCATGCCGGGTGTGGGGATGCCCACAATGGCTGCAGGGAGGAGGAGGAGGAGGAGGAGGAGGGAGAGGACCCCGGCAGTGCTGACCTTGAGGCTGCCTGAGACTGACCCTGAAGCAGCAAGATTCTCCATTCTGTTCACAGGCACTGTCATCTCTCACCTTGCAGAGCGCGCTCTCCTTGCTCATTTATCATCACAAATGTTTCTATTTAGGCTTATTTGTTTGTACAGTTAAGCCCTGTTACATTTACACCAAGAAGAAGGACAAATTGTGATTTTATCCAATGTTAGATCATATCACTCCTTGCTACAACATTCACAGCATTAATAAGGATAAAGGGAGACTTTAGAGAAATCCAATAATACAGCACATGTGATAACAGGCCAGCACAAGTGCTCTGGGGAGGGAGTGCGATGCGCAGTGGACACTGCCGCGGGTGCTGCCTTTGTGCACGCCGCCCATTGTCTCCCAGGATGGGGCTTCTGAACAGGGGTAACACACTACCAGCGATGAGGTCCTGCTTGTTAACGAGCATTAGTCTGCTCACCGGAGCCCCTTCCTCGCCTGAAGAACATCCATCTCCCTTGTACACAAAGCAGCACTGGATGGATACCTGCAGTGGTCCCAGCCCTTCCCAGTGGCACTCACTGTGTACAGAAATGTGCTTGTTTAATAAGCCAGAAGTGGTGCCAGAAGGGACTTGCCAAAACAACGTCGAGTCTGGGAAAGCAGAGCAGAACCCAGCCAGCCAGCTGACACGTGAGGTCACAAATCTGATGCTGGGCTCATGAAACCCCAGCAGGAGCCCACTGCCCCAAGCCCCAGATGTTCCTGGAGCCCCATGGTGTTCACTGCAGCCAGCCGTGCGGAGCAGGAACAACTATGCTAGCTCCTAGTCATGCTCTTAGGTGTGTTCCCACCCTGGAAATCACTGCCCCACCATGCTTGTGTCGGGACGCACATGGATTCAGCCCAAGCTCTTGCCATTGCTTCTGTCTGATGGAAAAGGTTCCTTGGGGGTTGGCACCTTTTTCCAGTGGGAAGCCCAGCATGGGGGCCAATCTGTATGAAAGCCCCTCTCCCCTGCCCCTGCACTGCAAGAAGTACTTGCTCTGGCTGGTGTCTGGTGCAGGGGAGCCACTGTTGTGTGCCCTCCTCCCGCCTCCCCCTCACAAAATGCCAGGCAGGGGGGCAGCAGCCCTGAGGTCCCTGCTGTGGGCGGCCGTGCCTGAGCACGCTGCTCCGGCTGCGCCTGCTAGCTTTGGCCTGGGAGTTCCTGCCTCAAACCAATCATCATTTATGTTATCCTTACAGACGAGGGCACAGACCTTCAATCATTCTTCCTAGTTAGACACAATCATCAGCCAGATTTGTCTTGTTTAGCTGAAATACGTACACGGTACCTACACAGCCTTGAAGACTGTGGATGGTTTGCTCATCCTGCTGGCCGAGCCCTCACCTTCCCTGCGTGGGTTTTTAAAGGGCCGGTTTTGGCTCAGACTGTGCTCTCCTGCACGCCAACATGCTTTCTAAGAACACAACTGCTGCTTCAGCGCAAGCCCTGCCATTTCCAGGAGCGGGAGGCTCTGCCAGCCCTCCGGCACAGCACGGCCAGCAACCTTGGCTGGCACGGCTCACAACGTGCTCATCCCTTAGTTAGGATTTCAGCCGAGCAGTAGGCTGCCCCGTGCGGGGCTGGGGTTGCTCGGCGGATCACACGTGGCACCCGACGTCCCTCCTGCCTGTGGTCCCAGCAGTGTGCCAGCACTTGCTCTACCAGCCGGGTCTCAGCTTGGCTCCCGATGTTGAGCACCAGCTCTTAAGGCGACATCAGGGCCCAGGCAACAGACCCCCATGGGAGCTAGTGCTGCTGGGCAGCCACAGCATCTCCCTCCCAGTGCACATCTATTTTCTGTTTCTTTTATGATCGGCTAAAGATTTCTTTTGCATCTGCCAAGGAACTATTTTCACAAATAAGTATGTAAATCCTCTGTAAATGTATGCTAATTACTTATTTTAATTACAATGTAAATAAGTAATTACTGAATAATTTTAAAGTATTTACATGGGGGTCGTGTGATTTAGAAGCTAACTTGTTGGAAGTATAAAAACTATAAATTTTACAGTAATTATAGCACAATTTATACACTGTGGCCAAATACAATTTCCACGTGCTTCGTAAGAGATAAATAAATACGTAATTTCCCAGTAATTACTGCATGATAACACCACTAGTGCATGCTTATTTTTTCCCTGTTAAGTGAAAAACACCCGTGCACTAATCCAAAGTCAGGTTGGAATTGGTCACAAGGTTAATGAACGTCCATCTGTCCGATCCTTGGGAAGCTCTTAAGGAAAAGAAGAAAGGAAAATTCCGGACCAGGCTGCTAAGGGAGTGGAAACACAGAGAGCACAGGGAAAACCCCAGGAGCACCTGTGCCTCATCCCAAATCACTCAGGGCCCACAGGGCCAGCAGCCCAGGTTCTTCCAGACCTGTTTGTGGTGGGTCTGTGCCATGCCAAGGCTGCCAGGCACAGGGCTCCAGGGACCCTCCCCAGGCACTGGCTTGCTCAGCTGCTGTTCCCTGCAAGCGCTGATGCGGGAGCTGAGCTCGGCAGGAAATTGGCAATCAAAAGGTGAGTATATAAACAGTTAAATTATATTTCCTGTGGGGTATTTTTTATTAATTTCATTGCAATAATATGTTAAACACCAGCACTGTGAAAATTAGTGTTAATGAACATTAAATGTGTTGGACAATTTAAATGGTGTGTATATATCACCCCTCCTATTATTGGGATTGGCCCGGTGGTAATATCCTTTTATCGATCCTCTGCCTTTCTCCTTCCTCTGTCCCTGTGGAAGTGGTCATGAAGGACACTGTAAGCACACTGCTATCAGAGACATAATCTTTTAGCACTTTAATAACAGCGCGAGCAGCCATCACCTCCCAGCCCTTAATAACTGTCTCCGTCAGCTCTTTAGAATTTGCAGATTGCAGCGTCCTTCTAAATCTTCCTGAAAAGGTGCAGGAAGGGACCTACCTGGGCCACAGCTGCCCCGCACACCCTCTCTCACCCCGGGCGGGCTCTCTGCACGCTGCCTCCTCCTGAAACAGCTCCTGCACAGCCGGTTTGGAGTGGGGAAGACGCGGGGATCTATATATAGATTTTGCATTCCCGTTTGCAGCGCTCTGCCTTCTGCCCTGCGCGCTGCCTGCCGCTCCAAGCCGCCGTTAATTAGGTTTGTGCCGTAATGCAGATTCAAGAGAACAGGTGTGGGTGGGAGGTTGGCGACCGCGGGCTCGTTAGGGACAGAGACGGATTTCTCTGGAGCGCGTGCAGGCGTGTGGACCTGCTCCCAGCCCCTCTGCTTGGGCCGCAGCGGTGAAGCAGGGGCCTGGGCGCCCATGAACCTGCACTGGGGCCTCCCCTCCCGGCAAGTGACTGTGGCTGTGAGCCGGATGCTCAGTCTGAAGATTCACACTTGTTGTTGTCACATCAGTTCCCAAGATGAGAGAGCTGTAAAGCCTGGCTCTGCTGGGGCAGGGGCTGTCCATCATCCCCGGGAGCCCCTTCCCCACGCTGCCCCCCGCCATATCCCATGTTCTGGTAACCTGTGGTTTCTTGAGGTGATATGGAGCCAGAGCCCCCATGCTCAGAGGGCTCACCCCTGTCGCTCTGTGCCCACAGCAGGCGATGGTGACCCTGGATTTCACACACCTCACACTGGAAGGAGAACTCTGGAGTTTCCTCACCAGCTCCTTCCTGATGCTCAGCAGCGTAACACAAGCGCACCACTGACACACATCAAACTCTCCTGTGCAGCATCGTTACACAGTGATGCACTAATATTCTCCCCTTTGGGGAACTGGGGTATTTTTATCCCTCTGCACTCACTTTACATCCAAGCTTTGCTCATCACTGGATCTGCACCCTTGCACAGTCTAAAGGAACGGGTTAAGGGGAAGATTGGTGCGTATTCAGTAACGCTGAGTACCTGGATTAAGATGCTTTTTTCCCTCCCAGAACACTTCATATCTCCACAGCCTTGCACATGTCCCAGGCACAGGCCTGCTCAACTCATTCCTGGTGGGATTATATTGCTGTTCCAAAGGATTTACAAAAATTAGTGCTGAAGTGGCTGTGAGTTGTGTGGGATGTGAGCATGCTTACACACACCGAAACTTCTCCGTAGCTGGAATTACGGCAAAACTCACTTGAGTATGAGCAGACAGAGCTTCAAAGCCACGTCCAAAGCCATGTCCAAAGCTGGGCACACTCACTGAGCTACGGGCAATTGTCAGAGAATTTGGGAATTCCTCTCAGGGCGGGTGGAGACCAGTTGGAGCCTTTGGTCTGGCGTGTGAAGGACCTCAGGTGTTTTGAGCAAGTGACTGTAAAGGCTGTGGACAGGACAGCACATCTTTGGTCCAGGCCTGTCTTCAGGCAGAAAAGTCCTGAAATTATCCGTATGGCTCTCAGCACGTTACCTGCTTGTTGTGGATCTGTAAAGAACTTGGGGGGCTCTGGCAAGAAGGGGAGCGGGCAGCAGGCTGGTGTCCGCAGGGGCCAGTCTCTGCAGCCATTGCCTGGCAGCCTTTTTAATTGTATTTTTTCTACATTTCTGCTTTGTAAAGAATTCAATTTGGTTTATTGTTTGAGATTCATATCCAACACTGCAGAGTAAATTTAATACACAGTGGTTACACTTTGAAGTGGTTTTAGTTAATAAAATGCATAAAAATAAATAGGAAAATCAATGCTTTTGTTAATATTCTGTTGTTTTTACACATTTCAAAATTCACAGCGGCTCTAAAAGCACATCACAAATGTAGCGGGATCTGGTCTGGTAACCAGCAGGAGATGCTGAGCAGACAAAAATATTCATGAGAAGTTAGGTTAGACAGTTTCAGCCTTTGAGTTTTGAAATCCCCTGATTCGCCCATGCAGGCAGGTGGTTGTTTCGCATCCCCAAGGCCATGATGACGGCCTCATATGCCTCCTCCCACGTTCTTCCCCACAGCTGTGGCCTGGCTGTGCCTCTGCGCAGGGTTTGGGGCTTAGCCCTCTCTGGTCTCCTTTAAGTCTTCAAGCTTTTCCACAGCACATTCCAGTCTGTAATTGCTTTCCCGGGCTGTCCCAGGAGATGCAGCATGGAGGCACCAATCTGTAACCCTGGTGTAGCATTCAGATGCTTATTGCTGAGTCTGGTCTCTGTCTCGGGAAAAACTGGCAGTTTTGGTGGCATTAGCTAAATTGTAAGTTTGGGATTTGACATTTCTTCTGTCCACAGAGGGAAGAAGGTGTTCTGTCCGAATAACATGGAGACAATGAAAAGTGAATAAGCCAGAAAAGGTAGAGCTTGACTGGTGGAAATCTGCCCTGCCCAGGGTTAGGAACAATAACGGGCTGAATCCCAGGGATCAGAGAGGGAAATATCCTCCTGTGGTGGGCAAACAAAAAGATCCACACAGAGACAGCGAGCTCAGGGCAGAAATCCCCTTTTCTTTGTGACTTTTTAAACCGCACAGTGTTAACAGCCACATGGAAAATCTTTCTCATTAACACCTAGGGCTCAGGGGAAATGTTGTCGGCGAACGCCTTATTGCATATAACCCCAAACCCTTTAGGACCTTGAGACGCTCAGACGAACTGGAGTAATGACCTGGAAATAGTCCTCTGGGCCTGCTGCAATAATGATGTGGCTGGCTGTATTTTTTTAATATGAGGAAAGAGATTAAAGAAAATAACAGCCCTGCTTGACTCGTTCATTATTACTGAGGTGAAGTGACCACTAAGAAATGATGACAGAAACCTTGCTCACCAGTCACTGGGACCCAAACGGGGCTGTGAAGGTTTCAGACACTGCCTGCCTGCCTGAAGGCAGCATAATAAATTCAGACATTATCTGATATGGATGTATCATAATGAAAAATAAATTTGCAAAACAGTCTGATATGAGTTAATCCATAAAGTATTTTATTACTTCATTTTCTTCCATTGAATCCATCATGCATTTTTCTGGCAGCACATTTTTAATTACTTTTAATTTAAATATATGCATCCACTGCTCAGATTGGGTTTGACACTGGTAAATTTAAAAAAAAAAAAAAAAAAGGACAATTACTGTCCCTCTCCACCCGCTGCTTTCCCACAGACAGCATGGTGCTCAGCAGCGCTGGCCCCGCACCAGGAAGCTGCTGTGGGTCCGGATCTGTCCCCACACCCAGCAAGGCTAGTGGAGATGATGCTGGGAGCCGAGAGCCCCTTCCCTGTCATCGTGTTACAGGGCCGTGGAAACACCTCACCCCACACCCAGCTCCCACACATGATTCCTCTGGACCCAAGGGGCTGCACCCAGACCCCCAGAGCCTCCACGCCACGGCCTCAGCTCTGGGCTGGGGTTAAGGGATGTCACAGCACCACGTGGCGTGTTCATTGCTACTGATGCAAAAATGACCATTAAGGAAACATGACAGAGCCCCTGCTCATTTGTGGCTGGGACAAAGCCCCGCTGCCTGGGGCTGCCTAATGAAATCCGAACCCATCATGTTTATTTGTCATATGGGTGTAACACATTTGCTGAGCACTCAAATAAATGTAATAATCCAAATATTCCTCCAGTTCTTTTACAAGAAATATATTAATTGCCCATGAAGCCTCCTAATAACATTTCTTAACTACCTCTCCCCCTTCTATTGTCCCTTGCACTGGCAGAGGGTAGGTGGCACCCAGAGTTGAAGCCTAAACTCACACCCCAAGTCAGCAGCAGGGCTGAGCTGAGAGGGGCTCCCGGAGTGGCACCAGCCCCTGACACAAAGATGTGGCTTTATCCACGCATGTTGCTCCAAAATAAAGCCCGAGCTTTTCCACTTTCTGCAGTTCCAGTGGGATTGATGTTTAGTGCCATTGTGTGCTGCCCTCTCCGTGGTGCCTTCCCATGCCTGGAGGATGTTTGGGTACCTGTGCTGCTGGCACTGGAAGCAGGAGCCAGACCCTGGTGTTAGCAGAGTGTGAGCTCGCATTTCACGTGCCGCCACGCCAAACATAACTTTGATATGCTAAGCAAATATTGAACTTTATTGGTTTAATTTAATTAAAATTTATTAATCTTTCATTAAACATAAACCCTCGTTAAAATTCTCATTCCTGTCTCCTACAGCAACACAGCCGTATCCTCATCTCCAAGCTCATTAAATATCACCCAAAGAGAGCCTATTTCTGAGCACTGATTGTTGACAAACTATAACATTAACCCAGGCGTGTCCCAGAGACTTTGGGAAGGAGACAAAATGAAATCCAAACACCAGTCCTGGTGCCACTGTTTGGAAAGGAGACCTAGAAGAGAAACAAACGCCTGGGATGAGTGAGGAGAGCTGCAAGCCCTGTGCCCAAAGGTGCCAGAGCTGTGCTGCCTGCAGCACAGCTGCAGCCCTCCTGCTCACGCAAGGAAGGGCAGTTTGGGCAACGTCCTCATGGCCCCACAAGGATGTCAAGGGGGCTCATCAGCAGGGGAGCCCAATGGACCAAGAGTGCTGGTGTGGGAGGCTGGGTGGCAGCCAGAGGCCGGAGCCATGGGCAGCTGCGGGCAGGGACAGTCCTGGCACAGCAGAGCTGCCTGCCTTGCCTCTGCAGAGGCCTGGGAGGGGCCAGACCCCCATGCACAGGCTGCATGTTGCGTGGCAAAGGGAGCTTTGCAGCAGCCTCTGCTGAATTACCCATGGATCAACATCCCCTGTCACACAGATATTGTTTTATTTGGGAGTAAATCAAGCACAAAACCCGATGCTGTCTGTGGCAGCTGCTGGGGTTGATCTTGGGGCCCGTGGATTACTCCAGCCTGCAAAATATGAAGTGGGGAAGGCCTCATTTTGGGCTCCTTCTCCAGAAGCATCCTCTCCCCACCACAGTGCACATGGTCCAGCACAACCAGTCACACCTCCGCTCTCATACTAGAGCAGTTCAATGCTACTGCTGCCCCAGAGCAGAGCAGAGCACCCCTTCCCCCCAGCACAGAGCAGAACCAGCAGCCCCCTGCCATCCCTATCGGCTTGATTAGTGAAGACAGAGTATTTCCTCCTCAAGCCCTGGAAGCAGCACTCGGGCTGGAGACTGAGCAGGCGCTGCAGGTCAGGTGGCTGGAGCCCTGATGAATATGGAGCAGTGTGGAGCAGGTAATTGATTTTGGGGAAGTGGGAGAGGGGTGAGCTGTGTCAGGGGTCAGTGGGACTGAGGGCTCTGTCAGAAAGGGCAGCACAGGAGAGCAACTGTATTTCTCGGAGGACGGAGAGGGGGGACAGGTGCCCACAGAGACCAAACTACTCAGGAGCTTAATAAAGTGGGCTCTGGCCACTGTGTTCCAATTTGCTCAGGTCCTTTGGCTCTACCTTTGGCTGGAGCATCTCTAGTTGCAAGCATTTCCCTAAAAAAAAATGATAAGACTCCAGTAATTCAGGCCAGAACCACAGCGTCCTGTCCTGCCCTCTACAAAGGCACACCTTTTATTTCAGCAGCTGGGGTGGTTTGTAGATCTTGTTCTCTGTGTTCCTGAGGCTTTGCTCTGCGATGTCATGTGCCAGTCAGCCCAAGTGCCAGCCACCACCTTCCCCATCCCCCAGCCCGTTCCCACTCCTGACTGCTGGATTTCCTGGACTTCCAGTACGACAACAAGCAGGTCTGTACATGCCACCTCCAAAGTATACAGCTCTGGGGAAGAGGCAGCACTCCCAGAAGTGCTGGAGAAGCTTCTGCTGCTGCAGGAGAGACCACAGCTGCTCCAAGGAGCAGAGGACACGCAGCTCCAGACAATGGGTAGCAGGTCTGGGGAAGAGAAGGGCATTTCTGAGAGGTTTCCCCAGGGAGAAGGACCCACACAGGTCCAAATCCACAGCATGGATGCTGTTCTCATCCAGCAGCTCCTGCAGATGGACACCCACCAGCAATGAGAGGGGTCAGGTTTAGGGGAGGTGGTGGGACACTGGCGTGCTACAGTTCCCCCAGTGCTGCGAGCTGGAGCCTGCGGTGCCAGCAGTGAGTAACTCACCCTTTCTGCTTGAAGCCACAGCGTGGGAGGAGGTAGGCGCACAGAGGTACGTAAGGATCACTTCCCTGGGTTGTTTTCAAGCTGTTTTGAGCCTGGCATCTCTTCCTAGGTCCTGCAAGCGCTGCTCTCAAGCTGCCAGGGCTCTATGTGTGGTTCCTTCGGCCTATCACAGCAGAATGACCCAGGAGTTTTTATGATTAGGGCCTGGGTTTGTGTATATCACTTGTGGCATCATCCCACCCCTGTTAATAAAATTAAAAGCCACCGCTTGCATGTGCCAAGCTTACCAAATCATTACCTGCTGTATATTAAGTGTTTAATTGCATAAAATGACATCATGTTTATCTCTGCAGCATTAGCATCTAGTCCGCAGTGTCAGAGTGGTAAACATGCGTGATATCATCAGTCATTATGTGGACTTAAAATCAATTGCTCTCACTGCACCCTCTTGTACAGAGAGGAGCACAATGCATTAATGAACTTGAGCCAGAACCTAAGTGACAAGATGAAACAGCATAAATAATATCACTTAAAATGTGTTATCTATAACAATGAAGTGTCTCAAATAATAGAATTATGGATTCCAAAGAGGAAAGCAAGTTATTGAAATTCACGCCATGGGAGCATCAGTGTGTGCTCATCAACAAAATCACCTATAAATTAATTTGATTTAATGCTGGACATAGGTTGCATAAGACACCAACATCACTAATCAGCTTTATTTTATAAATATGTCCAATTATACAATCTATTTGCCTGCATAACTTGACTAAGCAAGAATTTAAGATGTGGGTCAAAAATTTTTCCCCTTGCCTTATGATAATTTCACTTAGGCCCATGTAAACAGTTCTCCTGGCAACTTATTAGTCCCATTATTTCAGAATTTTCTTCAATGAACCATTTTTTAGCTATCAAAACATTTAGTTCCAGCTGGCTTCAATGATATAGACTTCAGACCAACTGAATTTATGAGTTTAACAAGATTACATAGTCAAATAGCCATTCCTTACAGAGTTCATATTTCTAAATAAACTGTCAAGGTACAACCCAGAACAAAGTCTATTAGAAGAGGACATGCAGAGTCCATTGACTTTAACTGTATTGATTATGGATAATTATTTGGTCTCTTCTGTCTTCTCACATTTTTACAAATTTTCCATGGGAAAGCTTAAACTTTATTGTTTACTTCTCAAAAGAAGGGAGAAGGACAAGGGCACGAAGCCTTTCATCTCCCTTTAGCCATCAGGAAGTCACCCCGTGCCCTGTGGCGGCAGGGGAGATAGGGCTATCTCCGAGTGAGAGCACTCATAGCCGGAGGTGCATTATTTGCAAAATCAAAGCTGAGCTGGATGACATTCTGTCAGGGTAAACAAACCATTCAACCACAAGACCAAGAGTACTGACCAGAAAGAAGAGGAATATCTTGCACCTAGTGTATTGGGCACTTCCAGTCCTGCAGCAGTCAAGACAGAACAGTCCAAGGGCCAGGCGGAGGCTCCTGGGTGCAGCTGTTGCAGCATCACGTCCCTCGTGCCCTTCATCACCAGGGAGCATCCCGCTCCTCCTCCCGCCCAAGGCGTGGTGATGCTGAGGCCGGCGGAGGAGCCTGTGTTGCTGCTCAGCCGTGGGACTGTGTGCTCACTGTGCTGGAGAAGCAATGGGGTGTTTCTGCCCCCCAGGAGCGGGTGCCCCCCACCTGTCAGCGGGAAGCCTGGCCCCTGGATGGGATGGGATCCCGGGGTGGGGGGTGGGGGCCTCCCACAGAGCCTCTGCCAGAGCTGCCTGGGGCCATGCTTGGGGCCATCCAGCCTACACGCTGCCCATGAGCCACCCTGGCCCCCACTCCTGTTGGGACCCCCTTGCCCTCCCACCAGTGGCCACGCTGGCACCCACTTTGCTGATTGGAAGCAGCTGCCCACAAGCCCCACCATTACAGCCCGATGCCTCCTTCCACGGCCTGGCAGGGCTCAGCCCCTTCCCCCATGTTATCCCAGCTCCCAGCAAACCTTCCAGAGGCCACAGGAGCTCTGGTGGAGACTGGATGTGGGGTCAGGGCGTTTCATCCGAAGAGGCCGCAGCACCAACCGGTGCCCATCCCTGGAAGGAGCCATGGGGCCCAGGGCCGCCTCCGCCATGACCCCACGGGTGAGGGCCGGGTGGGTGGGCGCTGCGGCTGGGAGGTGATGGGTGCTGGCCGGCCTTGCAGCAGGACCCTTGTCCTGTGCCGTGGGCAGGGGCTGCTGTCTCTGCAGCCCACGTCACTTTCGCCATTGGGGGTCACTGTTCCTACAAAAGCTGCGTCTCTGCTGCTCCCTCCGATTATTAAAAACAATATTTCTGCTACAGCTGTTTCCTGGTTGGGCTGATATGTTAAGCTGGAATGAAAGGTTTTGTTGGGAATTTTTTTTCTCATTTACAGCAACTTCCTTAACTTCACTTTGAATTTCCTCTAAACTCTGATGAAATACAGTTCATCTGCCACCAAAACCTGAGCCGAAACGATGTGAAAAAGAACCCGCGAAAGGCTTTTTATGAGCTCTCGTTCTCCCTGCACAGGCAGCCCTGATCAGGGACTGTAGGCAAGGAAATAATTTCTTTTAAATGAGTGTCTGGTTCCCTTTATATTTTTTTCTTTCGCTTCAGATTACAAGGGAAAAAACCCAAGGTGTCAATCAGCTCTAAAACAGTTGAGCTGATCTTATTTCTTCTACGTACTGTGTTCAAGCCAAACATTCCCTGAATAGAAAACGCATAGAAAACTCATAATAGCTAAATTGGTGCTTTTAAAGCCCAAATTTAACATGCTTCCCCAGGGACGTTTTCCCAGCATAGAGGAAAACAAATATGCGTGATTTAGTGTCTATTACAGAGGTTAAAATCTGCACCTACTATTTCTTACACCCTGTCATGAGACGAAAGAGTGGGTTTTGGGTGGGCAGGGTGCAGGGAGGCAGCATCGCTCAGGCTGGCAGGGATGGGCACAGCCAAGCCATGCCTTCCAAAAGAGACACCATTCATGTGAGAAAACAGGGGAGACCTACAGCATGTTCTTTTTCATCTCAGTGGAGAGGGAAGGAAGCTGTTTTTCTTTTCTTTGTATTTAATTTTTAAATCAGGGTGTTCATGGGCTGGTAACGAAGCTCCATGGAGGAAACCCAGCATGAAGCAGACGCTTGGCCAGGAGGCCCAGGGACAGGAGCTGTGCGACTGGGCTCGGGATGTCCTTTGTCTGCTCTGGGAGCAGAGTTTCAACACTTTTGGGAGGGGTCTCCTTGGCACCAGCAGGCTGGGCAGCTCTGCAGGTCCTTTGCTCTTGGGTTGCTCCTGGGCTGGACCCAGAAGCCATTCATATTCATCCTCCTCCCCAGGTGGTTTCAGTCCCAGTCTGCACCAGTACTAAACCCTCTTCACCTGTTACAGTCAGCAATCCAGGGCGGGGGAGCTTTTAAAAGCCCTTCAGCCAATGGGGGAGAGGTGGAGGTTTTGGTGTAGCAGAGGAAGAGGAGAGTGGGGGAAGAGTGGTGGCTGCAGCCTCGGTTTCCCTGTGCTGGGACCTATGGGCACTTCTGCCAGGAGTGCCTGGAATCCTGGGTGCATTGTCTGTCTATCTGTCTGTCCATCTATTTCTGGTGGTGGCTGCTAGGTGGTTACTTGAGAGAAGGCCAAAGGAGCAGGCAAGGGGTGTAAAGAATGATTAAAGCAGTGTGTCTGACTGCAGTCCCCGGGTCCTTATCTGTAATTAGGGAATAATATGTGAGCAAAGGGAGTGCTGGTAGCTTTCTATTTTTTAATCTGCTTGCTTTCATTTTTTCCATATATTAATTCCTCCTTTTTATCTCTGGTGATATTTTTCTTTTGTCTGTGTCATCTGTCCCTTCATTAGCCTGTAAAGCTTGTGTGGGCTTGGACAGGGAACTTCCTTATTTCACCTTCTAATATTTCCCCCATCTACCTCCAGGCAATCTCTCTGCACGGTGAATTGGAGAGGTACAATAGCTATTGTGAATTACTCCTTGCAGCCTCCTCCTGTACTCCATATTTATTACTGGATTTACTTTATCTGTGGTGATGCTCTGCTGCAGTAATGCCTGTCTGCGTGGGGGGATGGGGTCCATGCCCCAGTGACACGGGGGCTGTGCTGAACCCAGCTAGAGCCTGTCCTGACCCTGGGAAGCTCTGCTTTGTGCAGTCTCGATGGAGGAACTGCTGTGGAAGACCTTTTCTTTTAAAGGCAGTGGAAGTTAAAATTACTTGTGGAGATGTCCTGGAGCCCTGGCAAGGGCTGAACTGTGAGGACTCAGCACTCCTGTTGCAGAGTTAGTCCCTTTGTGGGCTCACCTCTTCCTAGAGAGAGCCCGACCTGGCAGGGAGCAAGGGTTGAACATCGCTGTTGGGGTGGCTGAGGACTGGAAGGTTACAGAGTGGCACAAGAAGAGGGGTGGCTGCCTGGTATGTGGAACTGCAGCATTTACTGGAGGAGATAACTTGTTTCCCCTCCCCGATGGGCTGTGTTATGGGATGCCTAGGACCTGCTGAGCTGGGCTCTCCTCACTTGTGCGGCTCTGGGCTGAGAGGGGTGGCCAGAGCCGGGTTTAGGAGCGGAACTAAGCGAGGTGCAGCCATCAGCCCCTCAGGAGGAGCAACTGTGACTCAATGGCACCTCTTGGGATGCAGAGCAGCGAGGTGCACAAACCAGCCCACTCCACTGACCAAGCTGTGTCTATAACAATCCCATGTACATACATTTCTAGAGAAGCCTTTCTGGATTGCAAACCGGGTTGCTGGACGAGCAGGAGGGTATTTTGTATTCACAAAAACATCACCAGCTCAGTTTTTAAACTGGGGTCAGACTTGCACATCCTGCCTGCAGTGAGGCTGAAGTACTTCAAATGAATTGTGCTCCTTCCTTTCTGGCTTTGCTTTGATTCCTTTTATTTTATCCTTAATTTGATTTTAAATACTGCGAGATGACGAAAGGGTCTCCTTGAGCAGCATGCATCATGCTAACTCCTATGTCAGATATACAGCACGCCTCGGAACTTAAACCAAACACAGCTTGTGTGCTTGCAGCAGGGCTAAACAGTTGTTCCTGAAATGGCAGCATGGATAAATGTTTAAATTCTTCAAAATATTAGTATAAATCTTCCTGGTATAAATTAGGACCTAAATCTTTCAAAACTGGGAGAGAAGGAAGGGCCCTCTAGTCAAAAGGGCTCATTGTTTTGTTAATCCCAGGAAGTATCTGGTTACCAGGGTTTTCTTGGTGTATCTCAGTCGAGCACTTATTTAGTCAATTAATCATCAGTTACAAAAAAATTATTTTTGTTAATATTTTTTTCTGGATCAATAGATTTTATACAAGAATCTTTCTGCTTGTTAATTGGAGGGCAGCTTCTCAAAGGAAATTCTGCCTGAGATTCTAACTTAAATTCATCAGTAGATATTAAATAGGTCATTGGTGTAATAAGGGCCAAATTTGCTTCTCATAGATCACAGTGGCCAGTGCTCCTAGGGTCTAATTATCCCATATTTGGTCAATAAGCCATTAACACACAGCCATGGATGTTAATAACCATTTCATGAAAAAGTCCGGGTAATTTATGAGATCAACATTGGTTAGGAAAATTAATAAATATTTCATTCCCTAAGATTTATCCGAGGGTGTTTTGGGCTGAGTGAGGAAGTGCTGGGCTGTGAAAAGGGGCCCAAGCTCAGGTGGGGGACAGAAAGCCCAAATGCCAAGCCCATGGTAGCTGGGTTTAACTTGGGCTAATAAAAATTTACTTCAAATCCTATAGCTAATAAATCCAAAGGGTGTATGAGGGAGTCCAGTAAAACCTGACTTAACATTATGTTAGTGCTATTAACAATATTTATATAGATGTCATTCCACAGGAGGGTTAAAGCTGGTAAATTATGGGCCAGGTGTAGTGACTCACATCACAGAGCTGGCATGTCTGTATATATTCAGGTACCACAGCCCATGCCTTTTTGGGTAACAACAGTTTGAATAACATGGAGGAGGAAGGTGGCAGGCTCAGAGCCTCCAGTACCCTCCAGCCCTCCCAGCACGGTAGGAGCCACATTGAAGTTTAACAAACTTCATCACAGGGTTTAATATACTGTGTTTACCAATCTGCTCTTCAGCTGATAGTAAATCTATTGTATTTTATTAGGCATACAGCAGTTATAAAAATGCAACATATTTTTTTCCAGCTGCAGTCTTTAGCAGCAGCCCTGTTCTGCACACCTCTGCATTCACATGCTTTCCGATGGGCAACAAGCAGAATGTTCTCTTGCAGCCATCTCCAAAGCCTCAACTGTGTTAACTCTGCACTGCTTTAAAGCCCAGTTTCAGCCTGTCAGGCTTTGAAAGCCTGTTTGTGTCAAGAGCGGAGTGGGATGGCTTAGGAGTGGGATGGCTTAGCGGGATCACTGACAGGAATTTGCATGTGCCTACCCAGCTTTAGTGACAGGGGGTCAGCAGCACCCCCAGGAGCTGCCTCTGTCTGGGCTGTGGGACAGGATGGTAGTATTTAACTAATTCCAAAACAGATGGAACGATCTGCTTCCCTTGCCCTAGGGAGCTCCTGGAGGGGATGTTGGCCCTCTGTGGAGGTCTGAGGTCTCCAGGCAGTGCCTTGGTCCTTCCTGCTGGGCGCCGAAGGAGCTTGTGCCAGGGATGCTGCAAACACTTGTAGGCTATTGACTCCACTGTTAATCTCTGCTGAATGATGGTGCTATTCCATCCTGCTGCCTCTCTCTGATTAGACTTGTAAATGGAAAACCATAAAAGTAAAAAATGAGAAAATAGAGGACAGAATGAGAGAAGGCACTTATCCCCCGACGTGTCCAAAGCACTGCAGGCACCCCGAAGGCGAAAGCAGGGTGCTCTGCTTGAGGGTGCTGTGGTGGTCCCCATCCTGTGTGAGCACCAGCACCCCTCCTGCAGCTGGCTCTGGGTGACAGGGAGCAGAGGGGAAAGGGAAAGCAGCTGCTTATGTTTGCAGCAGGGGTTTGGGGGGTCCCTTGGATAAATGCAGACTGGCTTCAGATCTTTACTTGCTGATTAAGTTTCCCCACCAGGTTTTTCCATCCGCTCCTTGGCCTCTGTGCCCTCAGTGACACGATGTCTATTGCCCCTGCCAAGACTCTCTTCAGCACATTAGCTTAGCTATGGGTAAACTCAGACATCAGGAAAAAAAGCCCACTGACAGTTAATAGAGCCCTATAGGCCCCTGACCCTGGGGATAAGCACACAGTAGCTGGCAAAAAAATACATTCTAACATCTTGGGAAAAAGGTCAGAGTAACAAGAGAAAATAGGCTGTTCGTGTTTTGTGGAATATTTATCAGGCCTCTGGCACTGCACGAGGGGTGAGGGTCTGTAAGGGTCTCTAACCAGAGCATGGGCACTGCTCTGGGCATTGCAGCGCAGAGGTCTCTGCGGCAAAGCACCAACAGTCAGAGGGCTACACATCATTTGCATAATCTGCAAGATCTAATTGTGTCTTTGGGCTTTTAATAAAATGGGATTGGTTTCATTTCAGTGGTTGGCTCATAATAAAGGATTCTGCATTCTCAAAATCTGAATGGATCGTGTGTGCCCTTACAGCCCTCCTTGCTTCCAGCCCAGGCACCCTGTGAGCCTTGTGCCCACAGGGACTGCGGCTCTGCTGTCATTGGGGAAGGAACCTGGAGCTACTGTCCAGGGTGTGCTGCATGGAGGGGGTGTCCCTTTGTCAGCCTGTTAAAGGTATGATGTATTTATGCTTTTAGGTTGGTTTATTTTCCCCAAAGTAAGTGGGGAGTGGAAAAAAGGGAGGGGAGTAGATGAATAAACAGATTGAGCAGGGGAAGGAAGGTTATAGGCATGGTGCTCGGGATAAAGAAGGAACAACCAGCCTTCAGCAGAATCTGCCTGAGGTGTTGCTGTGGCCGCCAGGGAGCCCAAGGACTGTTCTGACCTGAGCCCCAGCCACGCCTTGGGGTGCTCTCAGCTGCTGTGCCCCACATCTTCTGCTCCCCACGACCACCCTGGCTCTGGGCTTGGTCTGTGTGCTCAGGCAGGGCGGAGCTGGGAGGAAACAGGACTAATGTGCTCCCACTGATGTGGCTGTGCGCTGCACTGCTCAGCCGTAATACAATATTAATGATGGGTCCTGAGAGATGTGTAGGGCTCCTCTCTGTGCCCGAGCTGAGCATTTCTCCCTCTGCCCTCCACGACATGGCTTTGGCTTTGCAAACCTTTGTTCTCCCCTCCCAGCTCAGCAGCTCCTTTTGCCACATGCCGGGTGGGTGGGCGGGCAGCAGGAGGTGGTCTCCCTGCGGCGCTGCTGTACCACATCTGCCTGCCTCTCACCTGGCTGCCTCGGCCCCTCTCAAAGTTACATCTCCCTGCTGGGAGAGCAGCATGGGGCTGCTGCACAAGCAGCTTGGCCGAAAAAAAATCAATAATCTTTTCAATAAAGCATTTTATCCCTTATATATATTGTCCCTCATAAAGATTTTACACAGACAAAAAGTTCAGAAGTTGGTATAAAAAATGCTGGGAAAAAGGTGAAGATATGTAAGTAAATTACAAACTTGAGGCTGGTTGCAGTACCTTGGGAAAGTGGGAGTTGTATTGATGAGTTTTTATTGATTTACCGTCATTCCCAGTGTGGACATTTTCTGGTCTATTATACCACAGTCGCGGCATATTCCCATCGCAGCACTAAAGAGGAAATATGGACAGCCTGACCTTGGCAATATGGAGATAATGAAATACCCTTAATGATCCTTCCAAAAGATTTTACAAGCCAACTTCAGGTTGTAGCTACTCCGGGCTATGCTAATTTTTAAGGACCCTTGCAAGAAGTACCGGGGTTTTACAGCTTGACTCTGAACCAGGGGGTTTGGGGTTAAATACAGCCGAAATGGGTGACCTTACAACCTGATAAACAGCAGGTGCTGTGACAGTGCCTGGCGTTCCCAGGAAGACCTGAGGTTATTTCTCCCTTCCTGGGGATGGAGGTTTGTTCAGCCACCCTGGCTTCCCTCCAGCACCCAGCCCTGGGGCTGCCTGCCTGCTGTGGTACCCTGGCTCACGCTGTGGCACACCAGGACTGGCTGTGGCACTGGCTGCCTTGGCCCCACCGCGGAGCTGCAGCCCCCGAGGAACGTGCTCAACACCGGGAAGAGTTGCAGCACTTCAGGGTGACTTTGGGGACAGCTCAAGGAGATTTACCATATATATACCTGCCTGGAATTGTACCTAGCAGGGACATAAATAGTAGGTTTCAGTGCTCTGCTTTCTTCCTCTCCCCTCCCCGGCCCAGCTGGCAACACAATTACCAGCCCCAAAGTATTATTTTCTTAATAAAAATGTTACGTGTAAAGCAAAGCCACAGATGAGTAACAAACCCATGCAGATTTCAATCACTCCCTTCTTTATTCCCCAGCGAGGCTGCTAATGACCTTCACGCAAACCTCCACCAAATCTTTTTTAAAGGCAAATATTAATTTCCTAGCAGGAAAAAAGGAAATAAAAAAGCCTATTTTTCATGGGAACCGTGCAGAAAGAAAGATATATTTTCCTTCAAAATGCGGGGAGGATTTTTACATTTTGTCACTCGCTTTGCATAGGCTCCAAACCGTCGTTTGTTCACCTCTGAATGTAATCTCTGCCCATAAAGCTTTGCTTTAAATTCCTCAGCTACCTGTTAGGCTCTGATAGCTCCTCAGCTGTGCCAGGGTGGCTCTGACTCGCTGAGAAGGGACTGGGAATGATGCCTGGAATTCTCGTGGCTTAACCATTCACCAAAGCCATGTAACATTTCATAGCCAGGGCTCTGAAAGTCATTTATAATACAAAACCCCTTTGTGGGAAGTGGCATCGTGCTGTGCTGCAGCCTCTGTAACAGCAAGCACTGTTGGTTCAGTGCAGGATGTGGGGGTACACACGTGTGCTCCTCTGTGGAGCTGCACAGAGCTGGCCTCACCTTGCCAGGCCCCGTGCAGACATCTGAATCCGCTGCACGGCCTCAGCACCGGTGACCTGAGCACAGAGCAGGCTGCTTCCAGAGCGAGAAAAGCATTTCCACAGTGCTCTCCCTTCTCTAACACAGTTTCAAGGTGTATATGGGGGCTTGGGGTCACAAGACTAGGCTTGTGTGTGTCCGGGGAGGGGGGTGGGTTGGACCGAGTCCGTTGGCTCCCGCTTGCTTCCAGCAGACTTCCCAGTGCTGCAGGGTCTGTGCCCCGCAGTCAGAGCTAACACAGCCTCTGGTGTGAGACACAAAGCTGAGCCTCACCAAGGAGACTGGGGTGTCCCACCCAGGCTGTGCTACCTAGTGTTGGTGCTTGATTCCAGACTCAGAGCAGTGGCAGAGCTGCAGCTTCTTCCCTTCTTTCAGACCTTACCGACATCTTCAGTGATGTTTTTTGTTAGTAGCTTCGTTAACCTGTTGAAGGAGTGGTTTGAAGGGTACTTTTGGGTGGTTATTTGACAGGTTTTCTGAGAACAGCTCTGAAGGCAAGGAGGTGATCTGTGGGAAGCAGCATGAAGCCGAAGCCTGTGCTGTAGCCAGGCCTGTGTGCCGGCTCCATCTGGCTCTAGTGTCCTCTCCTCACCATGTCAGACATCCCTAACGCTGGTCCTCTCCTAGGCCACATACTCCCCCATCTCACCAGCACCTCGAGGCGCTGGGGCCGTCCCCACCAAACAGCTCTGTGCTTTTGCCTTTGGGAGGGGTCGGCAGCCAGTCCCATGGAGCATCCCTGCAGCATGGCACCCAGGAGAGAGGTAGTGGGGAGATGGGGATCCATGGGGCTAAGGGATCCCCTCCTCTGCCTCAGCCCGTCACCACACGAAGTGAGCAACAGTTTGCCTGTGCATATTTGGGAGGAAAACAGTTAATA
Organism: Hypotaenidia okinawae; assembly: GCA_027925045.1. Classification (NCBI taxonomy): domain Eukaryota; kingdom Metazoa; phylum Chordata; class Aves; order Gruiformes; family Rallidae; genus Hypotaenidia; species Hypotaenidia okinawae. The sequence goes on along the minus strand of BSDF01000019.1, from coordinate 11,992,035 downwards.
CAATAACAATAGCACTAAATCAGGCACAGAACTTCAAGTACAAGTCACAGCAAGAAGTTGTTAATACCTTTATTATGGGATAAAATGTATTCATGATATTAAAGACATCACATTTCTGCCCTGGTGTCACATTTTAGATGTAGCGTAGATAAATGATATATCACTGTAAGAGATCTACAAAAACCATTAGTAACCATGACATTTTGACGTCAGATTTTAAAAAATTCCTAAGTAATCTTTTTGATTTATGAAATGGTGTCCAGGTTCATCGAGACTGATCTCAGATTTATCACAGCCTGGTTAGAATTATTAATGATTTTCAATTTGTAAATCCAATGCCAGCATGTCCAAGTGCTCTCAGCAAAATCACAGAGAGCTGACAGGGAGATTTTGCTCAATCCATAGTTTTCAGCTCTTACAAGACTCTCCTGGTTAACCCTGCGCTGCCCGGCGCGGGCGCCCAGCGCGGCGCACAAAGGCATTGTTCTGCCGCGGCACAAAGGAGGCGCGTCCGGGCACCGCCGCATGAATCACGGCCCCAACGGCCATGAAACACATGGCGTCAACGGGAATGAATGATCTGACTTTTACAGGCTCCTGCTGAAGACCCTTAAAGACTTAAATTATAATGAGAAGAAAAGCTGATCTAAGCCAAAACAGACGGGCTCGGGTAGTTTTCCCCTACAATTCATCACGGGAGCAGATGAAAGGGAGGCAGGGGCAAAGGAAAAAGGCACCGGCACGTCTCCATCCCTCAGCTGCCTCGCAGGGAGATCTCCAGGAAGAAAGCAAGAAAGCACACCTTGGGAAACAGCTACAGGCTCCAGAACTCACGCAGAATATTTCTTTCCTAATTTATGGGGTAATTGTCCCAGCACTACAGGGAGGGGCAGGGGAGGAGCCTTTCACACTAAAATGTTCTCTGCGGTAGCAGGGTGGTTGTTTCTCAGGAGCAGGGTGTGTGGGCTGGGCACCACCGTACCTGCCCCTTTGCACTGGCAGGTGTCACCCGGCAACACTGTGGTGTCACTGGGCAATGCTGCAGTGTCACCCCTGGCCCCTCCAGGACCAACATTGCCATTCTTTTCTTTAAGATGGTGAAAGGGAAACTGGTCCATCCCCAGGCTGCAGAGAGTGGAATGATGAGTTACAGCTTCTCTCACTCGTGTGCCAAAGCTGCTGAATGTTCAAGGCTTTGGGCTCACTCAAGGTCCCCACCGCAGCCCTGAAGCCCCAGGTCCCTGGGAGCTTCCAGCCCGGCGCCAGGTGGGGGTAACAGGGGTGCCAGCAGCAGGGCTGGCATGGTGCCCTCTGGGGGAGGATGCTCCTCTGCCATGCCCCTCCTCCTGCCCAGTCCTGTCCTGTGCTCCCCCCAGCCAAGCAGCATGACTCTGCACACTTCCCCTTCCAACTAGGTTTGGCCTTTTGCTCTCTAAATTTTGCAAACCGCCTTCCCAACACAGGAGGAAAGCCATAGTTCCTGTCGGAGAGGCAAAGCCCCTGCTCCAGCTGCCTCCCCCACTGAACCTGGCAGCTCTGTCCGACACAGCAGCCATGCTGGTGGCTCTTCTTCCCAGAACCACCCAGGTCTGTTACAGGGAGAAGGGAACTGGAGCTGCAGGGCATGGAGGAGATGTGTGAAAGGATTCTTGAATCCAGGCAGGGTGCGATAGCTGTGTGGCTGCAGGCCATGGTGAGGAGCAGGACTTGTTTCTACTGCTTCAGCCTCTCAGTGATGGGAGCTGCATCCTGCAAGGAAATCAGGAAGACAGGATTTCACATAGGATAAAATGCCAGTGATCCTCCAGGCTGGGGCTGCTGGTACTCACAGAGCACTTAGGTGCCTGGAGAGAGTCAGTGTCTAGTTTGTTCTCAAGTACTCCACCTTAATTGGGCAGGTAAAGCTCTATAATTAGGGACCTTAACTGAGGAATTTTTCTAATCCATCATATCTGCTCCATTATTCAACTCTATCAAATCCAGGCATGCAAGGAGAAGCAGGACATTCTTCACAACACTGTCAATATTAACGTCTTTCCAATTACAGAGCATTATAATGGCAATCTAATGAGGGCCTGTGACACACGGGCTGCAACTCCTAACTTTTGATTAAAGCCTTCTTCTAGATGCTCCCTTTAATTTATGGCATGGGGCTGTCCAGGTGTGGGTGGGGAAATGCTGGGAGCTGGGGAGCCTCCAGCACAGGCTCTGGGCACCCCAGGAGCCCCCGCAGCCCCGGCTGCCGCTGAGCTGCACCACAGCCAGCCCAGAGCAGCCTTTTCTCCGGGCTCTGCCTGCTCCCTTCCCTGAGGCTGTGGTGCCCTGCCTCCTGGCAGGTCCCAGCCCTCCCTGCCCATGCTGGCTCCAACTGAGCAGCTCCGGATGCCCCAAGACTTCTCCAGGGAGACAGGGATGAGCATCTTCCCCTGACAGTGACTGACATTTCTATCCATCCCGGGCTGTGCCGCAGACCTGCCAGCAGCCTCCCAGTTTATCTGTTCGCATCCTTGACACCAGGAAATGAATTTCCAAACTGATAAGGATACCTTGCTTCTTACACAACCGATCTCCCTGATGAGACACGGCTCCACAAGGACTGGGACACTCAACTCTGCGTCTCGATGGGCGCAGGCTGGAGCGGCTGGGCGCCTCGCAGGGGGTGATGCCTCCTCCTTGCAGCATGAGTGGCCCTGCCCTCCGTCTGCTCCTGACCCGCTGCCCAGCCACCACTGCCCTCCCCACGCCGAGAGCCCCAGCCTGAGGCAGCAGTGTGAGAGCCCCAGCCTGAGGCAGCAGTGTGCAGGGCATCCCTTGGGTGCTCCCTGCCTGCCGGGCAGCGCGGGCCATGGCTGCCTGTCCCCCCATGTGTCCTTCCAGGCACCATCCAAACCAGAAGCACAGGCAGACTTGCTCTCTGGTGTTCTGGTCGTCGCAGTTTTTGAAGCATCTTTTTATTTCTAGATCCCCTCTGAAGTATCTGCCCTGAACTGTCAGAATCCAGAGCAGACACAAACATACTCTGCCCACCCTGTAGAGCTCCTTCCACTCTTCGTGCTCCAAGGGGTCAGCTCTCTGTGAGCCCCACTGGCTCACAGCTCCCCAGCACACACACAGCTGATATGCTGCCGGTTCCTTGGCCAGCTGATCAGCTTCCTGGGTTTCTCTGGGCTCTGGGAGTCTCTGCAGCTGGTAAGTCTGGTTTGGAAGCTGTACTTTGCAAATCACTGCCACGCTCTGCACTTAATCTACTGCAGCCTTTGCTGAGTTCTCTTTGAAATGCGTCGGTCACTGGCCAGCAAAGTGGCCAAGAGACACATGGTTTTGCAGAGAGAACCACCCTGGCACAGGCAGCCCAACGCACCACGTTGTAACCTCTGAGTGCAGAAGGGGAAGAGACAGAGGCACAGCTACACCCCAGGAAGCCTTTGTGGCACTACAGGGTCCAGACCCTCTGCTACCTTTGCTCTCTGATGGCTGCTTGGGCTTCCTGCAGATGACAAGGGGGAGTGGGAGTCAGTGACACTGCGGCTGAAAAAGGGGGTTTATTAAAATATTCTTCTGACAGGTTCATTTTCTGAATTCCTCTGGATTATTTCCAGCATTCCAGTTCCATCAGGAAAAGCTCTTTTCAGGAGACGTGGAGAGGCTCCGAGTCATTTCTTCCCTTTTCTTCTCATTCAGATGGGAAAGGTTAATCCTTTGAAAGTCTGAAATAGCTGCAGCTAACTGCAGGGAGTGTGCTGCTGCTCCACAGTGCTGGAGGAAGAGAGCTCGGCCAGAGCAGTGTCTCGAGAGGCTGTAATCCCGCAGGAGAAGGTGGATAACAGAGGGAATCAGTTTTCCTGGCTGTGGCTGCTGCTGCTGGCTGCAGGTTTGGGGGTGTGTGTGTGACGTTGTGGCCGTGTCTGGGCTGTAAGGAGTGTCCCCTCTCACAGGAAGGGGCTGCTGTCTCCTGGATTCGCTCTGAAGCACCCAGCATGGCTGTGTGAGCCCAGCAAGCAGAGGAAGGCTGGTCGTCCTTTAAAATCAGGCTTCTGCATCAAACCTTCTTAAAACACTCTGGTCTGGACAAACTCCAAACTCCTGTATCCTCCACTAGAGATTGGTTGACTGGTCACACCTTTCCAGAGGAACTTCTGTGCTATGTGTGACTGGAAAGCAGTGAGAGACCCTCAGCCCCACACCAGGGCTGATGGGTGTGTGGCCAAACACATTTACCCAGACCCATGGAGTCCATCACAACAGCCACCTGGGGAGCCAGCCACCAGCACTGCATCCAGGAGCACAAAGGGCCTCCGGAGCCGCAGCAGGTGGGTGCCATGGTCCTCCACCGCTGTGCCGTGGAGCCCGGAGCAGCAAGGAGCCCCCTGCCCCGGGCCTCAGGGTGGCGGGGAGAGGAGCTGGGATGAGCACAGCACGGGCATCCCCGTGGCCTGGGGGAGCAGGGGCTGGTGCCCACCCCTTGGCTGCTCTGCTAACGAGCCAGCGCCGGCACCTCTTTCCGGAACAACCATGATTCCAATTGAAAACTAACATGACAAGAGGCGCACACGGTAATAACCCAGTGAGGAGACGTGGCTCTCAAGGCATCCACAGACTCCAGATTAAATGAAATTTTGACAGAGAAAAATATGTATTGGCAACATTTCTTGATCCACAATTCAAAGAGAAAATTGAAACCATATTTCCGTAAGAATCAGACACTAGAAAGAAGTTCTTAATAAACAAAAAGAGACAGGTCATGTAATTCACTCCCTTTTCCTTTTTCCATTTGTTGGCCAGTAACTATGAAGAGTCAAGGAAAGAAGGTTTTTAACTGAAAATTTGTACTTGAACCTGACAAACAAAACAACTTGGAAGGAAGTTTCCCAGCTGCAAGTCAGAATATTTACGTATGGAGATGTAAGGAATGGTTCAAAACATTAAACACTTTGCAGAAAGCAAGCTGCTGGTTTGGGGCTGAGCCTGCCTGGGTTATGGACTCGCTTCTGGCAAGCAATGGCTGTGGAACCCAGAGGTGGGAGAAGGGGTGTGGGCTTCTCATCTTGTTTGTTTAGGACTAAGTAAATGACACCTCCTGGAAGATGGTCAGCACATGGGCAGGGTGTCAGAGTCCTGTTTAAATGCCCAGCAAGTACCTTTGCCCTGCAATGACACAGGTCTGTGTCCGGTTCAAGGGTCTCCATGCTGGGGTTATCCCACTTGGAGCCAGTGCCCTAAGCTCAGGATTTCTTTCCCTGGATTTGCTGCTCTGATTACCCCAGGATTTTGGGCGCTGGCAGTGCCTTGGTTGGAGCCACTGGACTCACCCAAGTGATGTGGATGTACCCAGGCACCAGTCCCAGGGACAGGCGCTTTCTGGAGACCTGGCCACGCACCGGGCTGGCAGGAGCTGCCTCTTCTCCAAGTGCTCGCAACATTTTGTGTGCAGCGAAGTCTCCCCAGGGCAGCAGGAAACAGGGCGAATAAAAGACCCAGTTTGTGGAGTTTCTCAGTGTAAACCCCACAGAGGACACACCAGGAGGTGCACAGCTGGGCAGAGGTTCATCTTCCCAGCTTCCCTGATGAGAGGCAGAGCAGTGTCCCCTCTGCATTTTCCCCAATGCCCCAGCATGAAGCCCAAGGCCTCTCGGACCCTCCCCAGCCCCCTGGCCTGGCCTGCTGGCTGCATGTCCAGGAGGGACGAGGCGAGCTGCCGTGTCGGAGCCGCGGAGCTGGCGGCTGGGCCCTCCCGCGCCGCAGAGTGACATGAATTAGCGTATGACAGTGACAGAAAATGGAAAAGAATGGCCCTGCAAATGCAGTTACAAGAGAAAGGCAAATTGATTTAGTGGACATATGAGTATTTTTGAGAGAGAAAGCAAGAGAGCTGCCTGACATATTCCAAGATACCCTACGATTGCTTCTCTTAAGGAGATGTCATTCAGATTTTCCTGAACTAGCCTTTAAATTACAGTTCTATAAATAGATAGGACACTGGCAGTATTTACAGTATGAGCATCAGGTGAAAAACTACAGCTTCTGCGGCGCCTGCTCATCTCACCTTGTATCTGCCCCGATGGAGGTTAACTCTTATTTCCATGTTAATGCCGCCTCAATCCCAATGACTGCCATTTGTCAAATTAACATTCATTTCAACAACCCAAAAGTGAGAGCTTTTAAACATTAATTCACAACTATGAGCTCTTCTCAGCACATTATGCCCTATGTTACTGTGATGAAACAAACTGCCTATGGAAAGATATAGATCCTGCTGGAAATGCTGGCACTGTGGAAGAGAGAGGAAGCCCGTTAGAGAGCAGAGCTGATGCCGGCTCCTGTGGCAAGGGTGGAGGCACCTGCACACCAGGACAGCAGGGGTGGGTGGCGAAGGGGCTGGGAGCCTGTGGAGTAGCATCCTGGGTTTCCTACACAGGACAGAGACCCCTGCCCCAGCCAGCAAGGTGGGCTTGGCTTGCTTGAGTGCTTCCTCTCCTTCCCAAACAGCATTCCCGGGAAGTGGCCTGCTGAGCTCAGGCCCTGCTGCTGCATTAGCACATGTACTTCCAAGGAGAGAGATCACCATTGGGACCGTTGAAATCTGTGCTATTTTGGTCTGCAATTCTTCCAGCTCTCACAGTGACGGATCAATGGGCTGTCTCCGATTAATAAGACAAATTAGGGGAAGGGCTTTCCTACGGCAGGGGCTGATGGGGGCGGCTGCTGCCACGTCCTGGTGTGGACATAAGGCAGGAAGCAGCGCCAGCACCCCTTGGGACTCCCCTTGCACCATGCGTCTCCCCGTGTACATGCACGTCCCTCCTGCAGAAGTCGCGAGGCCCATGGCCTCATGGCCACCTCCTGCTGCTGCCTCAGGCCAGCACTTCAGGATAGCAGGAGGAACATCCACTGTAGCAACGGGCTGGTGAGAAACCTGCTGTGTGAAGCCTCCCAAGCAGGCAGGTCCAGGAGCCTGAGGTGGGCATCGGACGGAAAGGGCACCCGGCAATGCCTGGTCCTGGTCCTGGTCCCATGCCCGGGGAGGGTATGTGGCACCAGGGCAGCAGGCAGGAGCTCAGCTCACTGCCCTGAGGCCAGGGAGGGGGACCTGCCACCCTCCTGCCTGCCCAAAGACCGGCACGCCGGGGCTCTCAGTCGCCTGTCCCGCATCTGTTCTCCTGATTTTCCTGGGGGTCTATCTCCCGAAATGAGCAAAGACAGATACCTACAGCCCAACTGCATCTAGAATAATACATGGCTCCTAACTGAATACAAGGCTGTAATTCAATCAAGATGTTCTGCTGACACTATAAACTGTGAGAGCAGCTCAAAGCAGCGTGTATAAATGCCAGCAAAACCCCGAGACTGAATTACAGCTGTACTGTTGCGCCAGACACCGTCGTGGCTCAAACACAGTGGAACAAAGTCCTCTTTGTTAAACTAATTATTTTAATACATATAAGGAAAGGACAGAGAGGACCTGTTAAATATTTACCATCTCAGGCCTGTTCTTCATAGGACATTTCTTCGCATGTTGTTGATATAACAGTTACGTGTGGCAGTTAAACCTGCCTATAAACTAGGAAGGGTTTGAAGTGTGCATGACATATTTCAGGGGGACCCAGTGACTCAAGGGGTCAGTAATGGAGCACACAGCCTTTCACCTCCGCAGTGCTGGTTTGAATCCACAAGCCATTACCATCTGGAGGTCGTTTGGCGGCATCCCTGTGACGAGCTGGGCTGTTCGCCATCCCAGTGACCCAGGGAAAGGTCCCTGTGCTGGCAGGGTGCCAGGGCGTCCCATCAGAGGGGTGGGCAGGACACAGGAAGGGGCTTCAGCTCTCCTTGCTGCCTTCAGGAGCCCCTGGGGCAAATGCCACCTTTCATCCCTGGGTGTCACACTGCTGCATCCCATGAGGGGCAGGAGAGCTCACAACACCCCAAAAAGTAGTGAGTCTCCCCAATACCGGGAGGGGCCAGCCCAGGAACACCCATGCAGCCAAGCACTGGGGTCCCCATCCTGCGGCAGCTGGAGAGCAGAGCAGGGAGCCCCACGTCCCCTCAGCACAGGCCAGTATGTGACCAGGGGTCCCATCAGCGCAGTTGGGAAAACCTGTTGCCATGGAAACGGCTGTGCTTGCTGCGATGAAGAGTATGCCATGGTGCCTGGGCACTGCTGCCCTGGCCGGGTGGATGGAGTCGCCATGCCAAGCTGGCGCAGGCAGCACACGGTGCCCGTGGCTCAGGCAGAGGCTGCAGCAGGCTGGGACCACAGTGCTGCACGACAGTGGCGGCAGCGCTGGAAAGCTCTGGGGACATGTGGGACAGTGGGAAACAGGGACCCACTGCTGAGACCCCCAGCTCCGAGCTGCCCTGGAGTCCCTGGATGTCCCATGACCTGGAGTTCCCTGTAGGAAAAGCAGCAACTCCCGATTCAGCCCAGCTGGCTGCTGGGAACAGGAGAGCTCGGTCCCAGTCCACTGCAGGCAAAAGGCTTCAGTGTGGCCCCGAAGGGATGGGGACTTAGCAGTCCCCTGCTCAGGGGTTTCTTCCCAGGGAGAAGGTGCAGTTCTGTGGATCTCAGCAAAAACTGTGGGAAGAACTCATATGCAGAAAGCACAGATTTTCCACATGGATGCATTGCCATTAGCCCTGCCCATTAATTAGAATAATGCTAATTGTTATGATAATTATGATTATATACAGGACTTCATATTTACTGAGACTGGAAATATTTAAGACAAACCCTTGTGAAAGCTGTGTGCTTTTATCAAAGCCAGTAACATCTTAGATAACATTTTTAAATGCCATATTTTCTATGAAAACTTATATTTATATCAACAAAATTAAATTTCAGCTTAAGCTTCTTATTATAAATAAAAGAAAATAAGTCAATAAAACAATAAATATCTAACTGAATGAAGCAGAAATTATATCCAATTATATTTTCTTTAAAACCCTATTTATCTGCCAATATTTTCTTTAAATGCTCATGTTACTTTTTCACTTACTAACAATAAATGCCTGGATGCATTTCAAAGTGGTGCCTTTTCTATTATTTCATTTCCTGGAGTCCTTGGCTTGAAAGGACATTAATAGCACACTATAAATAAAAAAAAGTTACTTAAGGATTTACAGCCCAGGATTTCTATGGAAACAAACCAAGGGGAGAGTTTGCATCAGTGTGGGGGTGGAGGATGGAAACAAAGAGCTCGGGCTGAAAATAGCAAAGAAAGTTCAGCTGCCACATGGCAACCCTGGGGCCTCCTACCTGCACCCCGGCACTGCGTCCCAGGGGTCACCGGAGGTGTGGGGGCCACGCAGGGGCCCTGGTGCAGGGAGCACTCTGCCAGCAGCCACAGGGGTCACAGTGTGGCTCTGGGATGGTAACAGCAGCAGTACGGGGGCTGCTTGGTGTGCTGGGAGGGGATTGCTGCTGAAGACATGATTGTGCACAAGATGAGTCGTGGGAAAGTCACAGGGACAGTCCTGCACGTGAGACGCTGCGGGATGCTGGGATGCTGAGGGATGCTGGGACACTGCGGGACACTGGTGATGCTGCAGGTTATTGGGATGCCGTGAGTGTGGGGCATTTCCTCTGCCCTCACCACCCAGGTCCTGCTCTTGGCCATCCCCTGAGCATCTCAGCATCAGCTGGCGATGAGGGACAACTCCAGTGCCAGCCCTCTCACAAATGGGAAGCAGATTTCCAAGTGAGAGCGACCAAAATGACTTGCATAACATAGGAAACAATTCAACAATCAAAAAATCTTTCACCACTTAATAGGATTTTATAAATTGAATTATCTCTTTAAGCGCTGACAGTCCTAGCCTATCAATCAATTAAGGGATGCCAGGCTTGAGCCTACAGACTCCCTTAGTGGGAGCGTGCTGCTGCTGAGTGCTGCTGGTGGGGCACCTTGATCTCTTATCACCCCCTGGTATCCCCAAAGACAGTGGTACCCCACCAAATGCAGCGGCTCCCCCACCATGGCTGCAGGACAGCCCCAGCCTCCAGGCCCTGGATGTGGCGGGGATGGGGATGAGAGGCAGCTTGTGGCACTGTGCGAGAACATGTGGGGCTGGGACAGCCTCCCAGCCCAGTGTTGACACCCAGACACAGGCCAGCATGGCACCCAAAATCGGGGTGTGAGTGGGAGCCCTCAGCCTCTCTGACTGCCAGCCCAGAGAATCGGGCACCCAGAACTGCCTGCCAGCGCGACACTGGAACAGTGCAGAAAGGGCTCTGCTCCCCTCCACCAGCTCCAGGGACACCCTGTTCCTACAGCTCTCCGCACAGGCTGTTTCCAATGTCTGAACCTGAGGGTTTGTTCCCCGGCCTTTCCTGTATCACCATTCCACAGTGAGCTGCAAGAAGGAATGCAAGAGCTGGCAAAGGAACACGTTCCTCTGGCCTCAGTGATTTGTCGGTGATTTTTGCAGCTGGAAGGTCCTCTCAGGCCTTCACAAGGTGCATTTGTGGGGCGCAGGCCAAGGGACCGGCAGGGGCCGGGCGCAGCAGGGATGGGCAGAGGCCCTGGGTGACCCCCGTGTCATGAGCAGAGTCTTCAGGTAACCCTGGCCTGGGTTTTCTGCACGTTCCCCTCGCACTAAGTGTGTATTAATGCAGTGGGTGAAGCCGGTGTTATTGATGGCGTGTAGGACCAGGTGTTCACAGACGAAAGGTTAGTTTATTAATCCGCTGGGAGACCTTATGAGAAACAAATTCAGGTAAACAACATATTTTTCTTGACTGCTTTTCAAGATTTAAGGCAGGGATCCTGTTCTCTGGGTCTCTCTGACACATTTCCATTGCGCTCTGTTATTGCATTCTTCAAAAAAGAGAGATTGCTCCTCGTGCCACGTTCTGGGAGAGAGAAACCTAATTGAATCTGCTGCCTGTGCGCGCTGGACAGCATCTCCCTCCCAGTTATGGATGGTCTTGAGAGTTACTGAAACACACAGTCAGGCCTATCTGAAAGGGTTTTTTCTGTGAGGGACCTGCCCCATCAGTGCCATACCCCCTCCTCTCTCTGCTGTCCTCCCTGGTTCCGCTCCCCCCAGAGCCCAGCCCTCCCTGTCCTGCAGCCATTGTCCCTGTGCCTGGAGCAAGCTTTGTCACAGTCCTTTACGTGCTGGGACATGGTGGGGGAAATGGGAGTCCAAGTGAACTCTTCTGTGCACCCCCTCTGGTGGGGAGCTGGGGTGGCGAGGGACTCTTGAAGGATCAGCGCTGACCCCTCCCACCCCCTGCACCCCATGGTGCCTGGCAGCATCCCCCTCTCCTCCTGGCATCACCCAGGCACTGTGGGCAGCCAGGCTTGGCAGGGCAAAGCCACTGATCAGGGGTCACCACTGAGCCTGCCAGATACCCTGGCACCGCCAGGAGGGACCAGCCCACACACCGGGGAGAAGGTGGGGTCATTTGGGGAGGGATGGTCATGGCATCAGGGACCTTTCCATGGGCTCCTCGTTTAACCTCTGAGCACGGTGCTCCGGAGATGGAAATCGCTGCGCTCCGTGTATGACCACGGGAACTTGATTAAGCACTGAACTTTAATTAATTGACTGGCTGGGAGTAATAAGGTTTGCCGATTCACTTTGCCCAACAAAGAAGTGAATAGTTAATTTACATTAACTGTCAAGGGTGAGAAGCACCATCATCCTCCACCCTGCCATCTGTCAGGCAGGTGCAGAGCACACGGGCTCTCAGCCCCCACCGCTGCCCCAATGCTCCCCTCACATGCGTCCTGGATCCCCCCAAATCCCCAGAGCTGCTGCAAGCGGGTGAAGCTGGAGCCCTCAGTGACCCGCTCAGGCCGAGCTGATGGGTGTCACTTCTGCCAGGTGCTGGGGGCCTGTGGGGACCTCCCACACCCCTCCAGCCTGTGCTGCTGCTGCAAGGACAGAGTGCTGGGCAGGGCTTTGCCATCCATCCCGTGCCACATGTTGCTTACCAGCCTGTCACCACCTGCAGCTGGGGAAGTGTCCGGATGTCAGTGTCCCCTCCAGTGCCATTATTTCACGCCGCATCTGTGCAACGGAGGTTCCCACGGTGTGTCCCTGCTGCGTGCCACAGCCCAAGGCGTGGTGGCTGGCGAGGAAGCCACATGAAGAGTTCGGTTCCTGGCACAGTGGGCCCAGGGCAGGAGACACCCTGAGCACATACCCTGCCTGCTGCTTCAGCGTGCTACTCCTGCTCTTTAAATTGATTGGCACTTTCTATTTGAGGAAAAACGAGTTCTTAAAATTGAAATACTGGTTATTGTTATGGTAATACAGCGAGGCTGCAGAAGGAGAGATTTTAAGATACAAGAAAGGTTAGTTTAAATCAAGCGGCTGATAGGTGAGTCTATATAAAGTGCTCAGGACTAATGAGTTCAGAGGTATCTGCGGGCTGGGTCTGGCCCCCGTAATGCTGATGATTCAGGCGGTGGGTGCAGGTAATAACCAAGATAACCCGAGGCCTCTGAGATCATTATTGCTTTATCACATTTTGTATAAAATATTTTCGGCCTCATTTAGGATGTCAGCCTCTATCAAACGCTTCCTGGTGTTAAGAGCACGACACGTGCCTGCGGCGCCGGCGTACCTGGCACCCGCGCCGCCTGCCAAGGGAGAGCACTCGGGGCGCCCGGGACCCGCGCAGGGGATGCAGTACTAAGCAGAGGAGTTATGAATAATGCAGCAAGAAAAGTACCGAGCCCGTGTTAGCACGACGAGTGACTGATTCCCAACATATGTTATTGCTTTCTCTCTTCTTTACCTGGAATTAGCAATTTAGAGTCTGGACCTTTATTTGGGAAAGAATAGTACACACGGAGTGATAAAAGTTTAATACGCTCACAGTACAATGAAAAACGAGCAGTTATGATATTGTCTAACACTTTCAAATGTGTTTATTAATTCATGTTTTAAATCATAAGTTTCATTCTGCAGGAGAGTCATACACAGCAATAAGCAAGTTTTAAAATATTAATGAATAAACAATATTTCTCTATTGAAATATAACATGCTTCTTTGAACAATGTACCACCGGTAATAAATCACAACCGGCAGAAAATTGCATTTCATATTTAATACAAGTTGAACTCTGCCTTTATATAAATGATATCTTTTTTGTTTAATTGGCGTCAGTTCAGATCTAGCAGATTGCTAATAAAATTCTGGATTTCCATATTTAATGACGCGTGCTCTTTATGCTGAATTTTACCACAAAAAATGCAGCGTTTTATTACCCTAATAGATGGCATTAATAGGTGATGGCATGTCCTGAGCAGCACCCTGTTCACTCTGCAAAAGCCACACCACGGCTCCCAGCAGCAGTGGGTGAGGGGCAGTCGGTGGGCAAGGGGCAGTCGGTGGGCGAGGGGCAGCCGGTGGGCACTGCCAGCAGAGCGTGGCAGCCTGGGTGCCAGGCTGTCACTCGAGGTGTGGGACACGCTCCCTGCTCACCCCGCTGCAGCCCCAAAGCTGGAGGGGCTGGATGTGCTGAGGCCAGAGCTGGGGCAGACATGTCCCTGCTGCCCTTCGCCTCTGCACTCTTCTTCTGGAGAAGGGTCCCATCGCCCATGGGCGAGCGGCTGGGTGCGCGGCCTCCACGCCGGTGCAGAACAGACACTACCATCAGTGAGAGGACACCCTGAGACCCTCCGGTCATCCCCCTTCTCCCAGGTGCCAGCCCTGGAAAGCCGAGCATGTTGGGGCAGTGGGAGGAGGAGGGACACTGACCCAGAGCTCTGCTCCTCAGGGATGCATGTGTGTCCCCACAATGTCCCATCACAGGAAGGGACTTTGTAGGTAGGGCATGGCCAAGTGTGCCACGTATGGACCTGCATCACCCCTACACCAGCATGCACGTCTGCACCCATGTTAGTAGCTGCAGAGATGAATGAAATTAATTAGGTTTAATTAGGCTGTGTAAACAAGATCCTTAAAATTTGTTGCCACGCGAGGGTTTTGGCAGTCTCCAATAAATAAATCCTTTTTATTATATCAGTGACAGGAAGATGATCAAATAGGCTTTGATACAGATTTGGGGATTTATCACCTAGTAGCGGTCTGATGTGCTTGAACTCTGCTGCTGCTGCTGCAGGCAAGAAGGAGGCTGCAGCCTGTGCTGCCGCAGAGCCCACTCAGAGCAAGTGGGGATCTGGTGACAATGGGCAGGGGACACAGGGAAACTTGGAAGAAAAGTTTGTCTTCAGGATTTGTTGGGAAAGTAGAGCTTTCAGTGGGCAGGGTCACATGTGGAGAGGTGTGGGGATAAGGGGGAGCCTGTAATGAGGCATAGCAATTAGTGTAAGTGCATCCTGCAGCCAGAGGCTGGGCTGAGCCAGCTGCACATCCCTGGCTTCACCCCTGGTGTGCAGCCACCCTGCTCTGCCAGAGCACTGGCTGCCCATTAGCTTGGTCCATGCATGTCACTCCTCCTGCTGCGCTGTGCCTGGGGGGACACAGGATTCCCGGGTGCTGCAGGACACCTTGGCAGGGCTGGTGCCTGCAGCAGATTTGCTCTGGCATGTCACAGCTGATTTCCAGGTACCACCAGGATGCAGCCCAGCACCCATGGCTCAGTTGTCAGCAAGGATTTTAAATGCTGGCACCATCCTTCCCCTGTCATCCACTGTGGAAGGAGTGAGTGGATTTGTATCTCAGGTGCATGGGCAAAATGAGTTTGGTGCCAGACCAGCTGCCCACAGGAGGGGAGTAGCACCCACGTCCTGCCTGGAGACCCTCGGAGCCCAGTCCAGCAGCTGGGCTGTCCCGGGAGTCCCCTCTCCCTGCGGGTGCTGCTCTGCACAAACCCTTCTCCAGCTCTCTGCCACCGAGGGAAGGATAACTGGATGGGAATTCTAATCATATATTATATTACCGTGTCATATTAGACTAATAAAATCCTAATATGATACAGGAATGGGGAGCATATCATAACTCCTCTGTGGCTAATACAATGCATGCAATAAATCACTCCCAAGGCTTATCCTTAACAATTGTATCAGTGCTTTCTGTGTCATGCTGATAACTCAGTCCCTCTGATCTAATGGTTCACTTTTCTTCACAGTCCATATGGCAGTGACATTAAAGCTAATGAAATAAAATAAAATTTGCCAATCTTTGAAGAATTCCATTCTTTAAAAAGATGTATTTTATTAACACAAACTGGAAACATCTTCAGTTACTCCAAGTTATTTTTATCACACTGGAAATACACCGCACAGATAGTGGCATCAGCATCTTACATCCGACTCGCGTGTGGCCTTTGCAGAAGACACCATGACCGAGTAACGCGGGTGCCGTCCAGCCTAGCACACAGAACGCCACGTTCGCAGCAGCAGCAGTGCTGCCCCCACTGACCCGGTCCCGTGTGGTGTGGATTTTGCCGTGCTGGAAGGTCGCAGTCTCCCTGACTCTTCCCTTCTTCCAGGGCTGAGGATCCCTCGCTGCATCCAAGGCCAGATGCACAGGAAGCTGAAAGCCGGGACCTTGGAGCCTGAATGCTGAGAAGTGGAGCTCATCGCCTGCCTTGCGTCTGGCAGGGTTCGATTTCCTCCGTGGGGCTGCGAGAGCTGCAGCGCTGCTAGTTCTACCAGTCACAACCCCAGGCACAACAGCCAGAGCCAGGAGCTGTTGCTCATGGTTGTGTGGCTTCTCAGGACCCCACACACGCTGAGGTGCCTCAGCCCAGAGGCACAGGAGAATGGATGGAGCCAGGGCTGGTCCCAGACGTGGCTGTTCCATGGTGCTTCTCAAGACACCCCCGTGCCTGTCACAGTCCCGGGATGCACTGTGTGGCGATGACGGTGGTGGGCATCTTCAGGCAGGATGGTGCCAAGCACAGGAGATGGTGATTCCTGGGATGTGCTGTGAATCCCCTGGCTGGTCCCGCTGTGCTCCGTGTGGGGTCTCTGGGCTGGCACCTCCCAGGGCTGGTGGGAGCCCTGGCCACAGGGCACATGGCTGGCAGGCTTTGCTCCTCTGCTACCGCATCACACTGGTGGCATGGGGCTGTGGTGGCTTTGGTCACAGTGACACTCACAGGCGTCAACAGCTCAAACCTGGGTGCAGGGAATCAGGATCATGCCACTGAGCAGTCCCATGGGTGGGCAGGTGGGTGGAGGGTCCCCTCCCCACACCGGGATGGGCACATGGTGCGCGAAGGAGGGATCCTTGCACGAGTCACTGCTCCTGTGCGAGGCTCCGGCAGCGAGTAGCTACTGGGTGAAACACAATACCATCAGCTGCATGATCTTAATACTGGTGCTTGCAGTAAACCTTTCTGATGTGTGATCAGGCCTCAAGGATAAGATGTTTGCTGTTTGCCATGTAACCACGTGGCTGTTCTCCAATGTAAGGAAAGGCCAAATTGCACTTGTAATTCAAAGGAAGCCACAGCCCGAGCGCTGTGAAGCAGCATGCTAATGATGCCCAGCGGGCACGGGGCACGCAAGTGCGGCCCAAAGGTTGTTGATGGCCTTCCTCTGAACCTCCTCAGTGTGTGACAGGTCCTTGCCTGTGGCCAGCAGAGATGTGATCAAGATGAGGGACGTCTGTGTGTTCATTACGCTGCCTACGCCTCTGCTGGCACACTTTACATTTAAAATGCTGTTTCCATTGAGCCGGAGCAGGAACACTGAGCGTGTGGACTTGGGGAGCTCCATTAGCAAATGCAAATCGTTGGGTGCTTTGTCCTCTGCACACAGGCGTCTTCGGGAGTCCATGGTCCCCATCTGCCCCAACTCTTGTTAACCGGTAATGAAGGCTTTGCTATGTATCTCTAGTTATTTACTTGCCTATTTAAATGCACCACCTGTGAGCAGGAAGTGATGTTCAGCCCTAAAGCTGACAGAGAAGTTGTGCCTGCTCCCTGGACAAAAGCAGGGCTGGAGCTGGAGTGAGGGCACATGGGAACAGAGGGAGAAGCATCCTGGGGACAAGTGGTGAACAAAGGTGTGTTGCAGGTAACCTGATACAAGAGCTGCCAATAGGAAAGCTGACCCAGGAGCTAACTGAATCATGCCAATAATCGCTCAGGCACCAAAAGGGCAGTGAAAGGCTGGACCTGCTGTTGATGGGTGGCAGCTCCGAGCGCAGCCCAGCCAGGCTCCAGCCTAGCGTGGCTGGTGGTAGTGAGCACTAGCCCTCCTCCTGCCTAGCTACACTAACCCAAGTAGTAAGTAGTTATATTTATCAAAGACCATTTGCTGCAAGTGATTAACGTTAATTTGATTTCCTGTGAGTCAATTTCCTTGAGATATGGTAAATAGGCTATTACCTGTTATTGACCTTTACTTTATTAAAAAGATTTAAAATTAGCATTTATATATATACGTCCTTCCAAAAAAGTTTCTTTAATAAAGAAAAATATTTTTATAATCACATTACACTTGCTAGCTGAGGCTGTAGTTCCAAAGTTAATGTTAAATAAAGATGGTAATTAAGAGTGAATATGATGATGACTTTTAAGCTCATCTAAAGGACTGACCCCTTCCTTGGCCTCCACCTGAGCTTTGCTCCCAAGCATAACAGTGGGAGGGGAGGCAGGGCCGGGGGGAGCAGCCTGTGCCTCAGCAGGCCCCTGCTCCTGCCCCCGGATGCACCTCTCCTGGATTCCCAATCCTCTCCGGGCATGAGGGCACCGCCAGCTACCGGGATGTAAAGAAATGCTCAGGTCCTGCCTGGTGACAGCTCGCACTTCTGGCAGCCTGCACGGCTCCTGAGGCTGGCGTGACCTGAGCAGGAAGAAATTACGTCCACGTTTGATCATGAAAGCAAAAAGTTTATTCATGTTTGAAACTACATTTAACTACCACGAGGAAGACTCTTCAATCCAGGGTGTAATCCAGTTAGAAAGTAACACGAAACGGTTTAATACATTAGAATCACTGCCACAAATTATTTTCATGACTCAATCAGTTTCAGAATCGCATACAATACAAAAGAGAGAAAGAAAGGGCCCCCTGTCACACAGGGGGAATGTACAGTACTGATACTGAAGTCTGTATGCATCACAATTAGTCGTTGGTTTTTGCGTGGATTAGTAACAAGATGAAGAACATTCAAAATGCTTCTCAGTATTTACAACAGTTTCACTGTCCTGTGTTAGAACTAAGACCCCATGTTTCCACTTCGCCTCTTTAAAAGTTGCCAGCGCAACCCTGATTGGTTTAAAAGATTACAATGTACATTACAGCTCATGGGGAAACAAAGAGTTAATTACAAGATGCAAAAAGATAAGAAAGAGACAAACTACAGCGTGAGTATCGTTCAGAGGTAGTAAGTGAGCACTCTAAGCTACAGAACATGTTGAAAGTCTATTGGTTTGTATGAGTTCGCATGAGGTAATAAAGCTGTGTTTGATTGGTGAGATGTATAAATACTCTTTTGCTACACTATGTACAACACTCCATACGACGGTGCTTTTTGCCGTTGCCTTTTTCCTTTGTCTGTTTGTTTGTGGTTTGCTGCCAAGGAGAGGTAACGAATCCTGGCAGGCGTGTGCAGCACCTAGCTCGTACTGTAAAACCCCGGGCCTTGGCTTTCAGAGATCAGCAGCAAGTGTCCTCATCTCCCCACAAAAACCTACGTCCACTGTCGACACATGGGGAGGAGACTCGGGGTCCGGGTACTTTTAGCAAGAAAAGATGCTCCTGGCTTCCAATCTAATTTATCAGACAATAGATCACAACAAAAATGTGACGAATAAGGATTCTTAAACACAACCATTGTTAACCGAAATAACTGAACAGCTCTTTTTATTCCAACTCTGTAAGAGATATGAAAAGATTAAACACAATCCAAAGTCTGCGATTCATCTCGACTCCCCATGAAAATATGCACGAAGGTAAATTTGGGTGAGGTGTTTCTTGGTGTCTGCTCTTGCTATTGAGGTTAAACTCGTCCTGTACTTTTACCCTTAAGGCCAAGTAATTGGCAACTGTTAGACCAACATCATTAAAACTGCTGATAATAAATTATGATAAAATAGTTACAGGGCTATAAACAATGCTAAATCTTGGCCTAATTGGATAAAGTGCTTTTTAACATTGTGTGTTTTAAGTATAAATACAAATGATTATGATACCTTTAAAAAACAGATTTACCAAGTTTTCTAATAAGACAAGGTTTTACAGTAAAGCTGTAGGTGGTTGGCTACAAAAAACTCTTTCCTTTTTCTCCTGTGACTCTGAATGCACTAATCAAGGCATCTCAGCTCAGGGAAAAAGTGTTGCTAGGAGATTAGTTAGAGGTATCAGAGTGCACACTTCCCGGCCCTTCTGTAGGGGAAGTCACAGAAGATGGAGTAGTTGCGTCCTGCCAGCCTCCATTAGCCTGAAAAGGGAAAAACAATTCAATTGATACGATTACGCATATTAATTACACCCTACACTGAAGGGATCAAAGCGGGAAGCCCGGGCTTGGGGAGGAGATGCTCGGGAGGAGATTTCCCTCCGCTCCCTCTGGCTGTGGGATGAGGGCATGGACAAAGCATGGGCCGTTACAGGAGGATGTTGCACGCTCTTGCCATGCGCCTCCCGCAGGAAGGCAGCTCCAGAAACCTGGAGCCTTTCAGCCAGATGCTGGCTGCAATCAGGGTGCTGGGGCTTCTGCAAAGCCCATACGCACTTTAGCAACGAGCATCTCTTCAGTTGATGCTCCAGCCTTTTCCCCTGAGGTGTCTGGGGCAATCCGTGTTCAACCCCCTCATCTCCCCTTGCTTCCCCAATTCAGGAACCGCTTCTCCTCA
>BSDF01000019.1:11952309-11967309 GCA_027925045.1 Hypotaenidia okinawae | reverse complement strand
TGGCAAAGCATGGTCCCTTGGGATGTCATGTTTGACCAGCAAATATTTGTGCCCTGGCCCGAAGAGTTAAATGTCATTGTGGGTGTGAGCATGATCCGCCTCTGGTTCTCTGCTGGCAAACCCAGGCACAGGGGGTGACTCTGGTGACCACACACCCTGGAGCTCACCGCAGCGCTCAGCACAGCTTTGTCTCATACTTCTATGAGCCATTTGTCAGCAAAATCAGTGCAAGAACCCGGGAGCTGCTCAAGGGGGACCAAGGTCCGGCTGAATGAGGGTGAGCGGGCAGCCAGAGCAATTGTTCTTTATTTTTGGGCTGGAACAACCTTGGCAGCCCCCTCACAGAGTTGTGTTTGCTCGGCTGAAAATGAAAGGAATCATATAAATCAATAATGGCTGAGAAGTCACTTTGTCATCAGCCTTTGATGATACTGTACTGAAGCCAAGACGGCTCACAGGGCACCGCCGATGAACCTGTGCAGAGGCCACAGCTGGAGCTGCCCTGAGGAGTTCACACAACCTCTCTCTGGCTCTGTGTGACTCCAGCTGCTGTCACAGGGCCCTGAAACTACAAACCCAGTTTGTGACATGGATGGCAGCAGTGTGGCCGAGAAGTATCTGCAACACCACAGAGGTAAAGGAGAGGCAGTAACACACCTGATTGTGGGCCAGCCCTGCAGCCAGGCTCCCAGCCCTGTGCGAGGCTGGGGTCCTGCGCTTCCCTGGCCCCCCACACCCTGCTGCGAGCCGCAGTAGCCCTGTGGCACCTCAGGACCCAGTACAGCCCCCGCTGCAGGCAGGGCCCCATCCTGCTGCATTCTCTTTAGCTATAGCTTTTGTTTAAACATAATTAATGAGAAGCCTCCAGCTTTTAACGGGAATACAGAAGGTTCCTTATACATTCTGTTCCCCAGATAATACTCCACCATATTCTATATAATGCACTTAATAATACCTTGTCAGTCAGAGAAGCAATAATACATTAATGAAACCTAGCAAATAATTATTGTGGACAATCAGATTATGCTTTATTAACAGTTTCATAATTGAGGAATCTCTGTACATCAAGTGTATTGTCCGTGGATGTGTGCAGACCCCTCTGTTTATGCACACCCCTGGACCAATCAAACAACAGCCATCACTAATAAAGGTTTATTTAATTCTCACAGTAAAATTTTAATATCACCAGCAGCCTGGGGAAGCCTCAACGAGTGGATTTGCTTGACATCAGATCGTTTCCATTCTGCTAGTCCCAATACTTCTTAATCTTTAATATCAAGGCAATTAAAATTAATGGCCACTCATCCAGAGCCACTATGGGCAGTGTTTCCTTGACATCAATTGTTTGATGGGATTACCTAGAGGTTAAACTAACAAGCAAGGTTTAATTGGAAGCAATGAGAGGAGCAGCAATCGTACGTTATGTTTAACCCGCTTACCACATCTAAATGAATACCCAGAAATGTTAAACTATTCCTGAGATGAGGGTGTGCGCCCTGCACAGCGGTGGAGCGCGGCACCCGGGCTGCTGCGGCTGCCCCAAGAAACCACAGCATTCCCCCGGGGTCCTGCCTTCCACCCGGGTCCCGCTGCTTCCCTGCCCCAGAACTCTTCGCTTCCCCGTGAAACACATCAGCGAGGAGCAGAGCATGCCCCAGCCTGGGCACATCAGGGGCTCCGGCCAGGCGTATGGGGCGACATAGGGCCAGGGCACCCCAGAGCGGAGGCATGCCAGGCACACTGGGGCTGGATTTATGGCCACGGTTCCCGTGGGGCTGTGCTGGCTGCCTGCAGCTTCCCCCACCCGCCCCAGGCACACTTCACCCTGCCCCTGCCGCTGGCACCAGCACGTCCCAGGGGAGGGCTGGGATGCTGGTGCCGGGCCGTCCCCAGAGTGGGCACACAGTGCCCTGGCTCCTCGCCCAGCCCCATGCTCACCCTAAAATGGTAACTCGTCTCCATTGCGCACCACTTCATGACACATTTTTCATTAAAACAAACTATCTCTTCACATAAAAAAACAATGAACATCATTCTCCTCCTGATCATTGAAGGCCAATTAATTAATTGGGCTTAATTGTATATTACATTTCAAACAATACTGTTGCACTTATTTATCATGTTAATTGCAACGTTAAATAAAAAGGCGATAAATTATTACTTAAATCATCCCAATGCCTAACATGGGGTTTGGGATGGGGCAGGACTGCCGCCTGCCTCTGCACTAGCTGCAGCCATGGGGTAAATCAGTGCTCTGGCACGGGAGCATAGCTGCTGAAATCAGTGAGCCCCCTTGTTATGGAGCACAGGAACATCTCCCTTGTGTTTCCAGGCGTTCAGCACACACAGTTTGTGTTCCACACCCCATCCAATGGCAGGGAAGTGGAAAATTTGGAAAATCAATGTGGCACAATAACTGTGTGTGATCTGAACCCAAGAACGTTCCCTCTGCAAACCCTAACCCTTCCTCTGCAAGCTGTAAGGAAGCTTGTGTGTCTCTGTTCTGCCTTGCATCCCCTGTGAAGGGGGGTCGGAGCCCACACACCCACCGCCCCCTGTTCCTCTGCTTATGGAAAACAAGTGGACCTGGAAGGAGCACGAGGGGTGCTGCAAACCAGTTTCTGCATCCTTCCCTGGAAAGGATTTTAAATATATTCCCCTGTCACCACATCCCTCTTTTGTTTGAAGCAGTGAAAAATTTTATTGCTGTAATCCAGTGACACGCTTTCAGCAATGACTGTGCCCTTCCCACTGCCCGCCCGACAGACTGATAGCTGCTCATGACACCCTGAAAGAGGCTCATCTGCAAAAGTATAAAACATCAGCCTTGCAGCCATGGAACGGGGAGAACAGATGATACAGTTTATCTCCCTCCAACACGTGCTGATCGGGTAGCTCTAAATTACAGCCGACGATGTTCTCCGCTAAGGACATTTTTTTTCCCTGGAATTACCTTTTCCATACTCTTAAAAATGAAATTGTGCAAGGTGTTCATCTTAATAAATAGTTTGTCTTTATGCTTTTCTTGGAAAACCTTCTCTACATATTATTTTAAACACCGATATCAAACCCGAAACCATCTATCTCCCATCTGCGGCTAAATGATTCTGGGAGACAATTTTCTTTGCAGCTCTGTAAAGTGCTATGGCAGCAAGATTTCCAGTGAGCTGCTTAATCTGGGGGAGGATGACCCAAAACACTCGCTAATTAAGTGTTTGAGGGAGAAAATGTTCTGCCATGAATCTGCCCCCAGCATTTACAAGGCACTGACAGCACAAGAAAGAAACACCTTGGATCATCCTTAGGAGAGGCTACAGGGGAAGCCCGGCTCAGCCGGAGAAAGGACAAAGCCTCTCCATCACCCAGGAACCACAACCTCCCAGAGTTTGCAAAGCCAACCCTTAACATCTGTCTTTTTTTTCCCTTTCCCCATTTTTCAGGTCTTTGCACCTCTGGGGTATTTTCAGGAAGTGAATTGGGCACACTGCCAGGCTGGGCAACCGAGGGACTCGGAGGCTGGAGATGCTCAGAGCCTTGCACAAGGTGCAGCTCAGTCACTCGCTTGGATGCCACTGCTCATCCCATGTGATGCTACTCCTGCCAGCACTGTAAATGACTGCTCAATTCACCCCTGATTTCTGGATTGCATCCCTTGCCAGCCACCGGAGCAGCACACTGGGTGATGCCACAGTGCTCGCTCAGAGCCTTTCTGCAGGATGGCCTCCAAAATACACGTTTTCCAGAACAGAGGAACAGGTCCAGCCCAGTCTGACCCAGCAAACACCACGTCATCCTGCAGTCCTGCTGTGCAGCCCTGTAAGTGCTCTGAAACTCCAAGATCAGGATACCCACAGGATTCGCATTTTCCACCTGTGACAGCAGATCTATCAGGAACTTAAGCAACCAGCTGATCACAGGCACTCCCTCTCTCATGTACACGCTCCTCTCTCATCGGATGATGCATTGCCCTGTTTCCAGGCTTTCCTGCCGTCTGGAGCTCTTCCTACCCATTGATAATATCCTGTCAGAGCACAGCCCCGGCCCCCAAACCTGCATCCCTGGCAGCCAGCACCCAGTTGCTGCCCTGCTCCAGGCTGGAAAACATCACCCTGCAAAGCTCAGGCTGCTGCTGGCCATGCTCTGGAGGATGCAATGCAGTTATCCAGATCACTCACCTGGCCTTCCTATTGGATTCAAGAAACAACTAATTCAAGCTTGTATCAAACACTGAGGAGACAAACCCATACTCATGTCACAGGCTCACTTACATTTCCGGACCGCCTGCCTACCTTTTATTTCATTCTACAACATAGACACTAATCTCACCAAGCAAACAATTAAGAAAGCAATCAGATCTATCAGCACTAGAAGCAACCAGTCCTGGTTTCCCAAATGCTCTACCTCATCTCCATCCAGCTTCTCCTCTGCAGGACCACTGGCTCTTCTGCCAGGCACAGCTTGGGGTCTGCTGGCTGGACAGAAAACGCCTCTTCAGCAGGTCTGCCACCACTTACAGGAGGAACTGCTACAAACCACCATGAGGAAGAGCACTGAAATCAGCAACAAGATGTAGGGCTGCGGACCAGCACCCCCTGGTACTTGTGTGCTCTGCAGTTGCTCATGTGATGCTACCAGTGATGAAGGAGCAGTGCGAGAGGAAACGAGTTTGGCACCAAATTTCCCATCTCCGAAATCCCTGCCCATCACACAGCTGCTGCTGAGTGGCCTGGGAAGAACAGATCCCACCTCCATTCCCTGCCTTCCCTGGCACACACACATCTCCACTGGCCTCTCACATCATGGGGCGGTTTGCTGGGGTTTGTGCTGTGGGGGCACACAAAGTCCATCAAGTAATACCAAATTTGGGGGATCTGGGCAGCCTTTCATTTGAAAGTCTTCAATAAAGAGCCTGAATTTTTCATGCATTCAAGGGAGACCCATAAAGTAAATCTCAACTCAGGTCTTAATTATAAAGCTAAAGGTTGCATTGCTAATAATGCCAATATTGCAGCCTGCAGTCATTAATAGTTAACACATTTGCCGCAGGCATTGTTCCTCTAAAGGACCTGAAATATTGATAAGCAGAGCTGATGGAGCTGGGAGGAGATGGCACTGGCCCTTGCGATGGGCGGCAGGGTGGCTGCAGAACTTGGGGACTGCGGGCAAGCTTCCCCTGCCACCCAGGGGAACCTGCTGCGTGAGCCAGATTCGGTGTGGGAACAACTCAGTGTTCTATGGAACTACAGACCTCAAGAAATCTGAAGGGCTGTTTGTCTTTTTAAGCTGCCTGGTACAGGAGAGGGGAAGAAGAGCTGGATGCAGCAGTGTCACCAGCCTGGCCATTGCTGTGACACCAGTCCAGAGCTGTAAGTGTACTCTGGGCAGCCAACCAGAGTGTTCACTGCTGCTGAGGAAGATGCTGGTGTCTCTTTTACCTCACAGCCACATCTATTACGTGTGATAAAAAGAGGAACTCTGCCTAATATGCTTTGTGACAGAAACCCTGGGTGTCACACAGCGAGGGCCTGCATTTCTGGCTGGCTCTGAAAAACAACTTCCAGCAATCAAAGAAATTCTGATCTACAGGAATAGGTGACACGTGTGTCCATAAACTGCCCTTCCCCTGAAATAACAGTAAGGTGTAACGAATTCGTAACAGCCACACAGGCTCGGCCTGGAACCTTACTGGCTGCGTGGGGAAAGCTGATGTGGGGCAGGGTGCCAACCTCAGGGTCTGTTTACTTCCACCTGCACCTTTGTACATGCTCTTTTCACCCAGCACAGCCCTGGGTGCCCGCAGGCATGCCGCCTTTCCCACGGAGCTCAGTCATGTCCCACTGCCCCATTGAGCCTTCTCACGGTCAGGAGTGTGAATGGGACGGGGTTACAGAGGTGCTGGGCAGGACCTTCTCCATCCCACACGCCTCCCATGGAAACACGTCCCAGTTTTCTGAGGGGAGCAGGGAGGTCGACACACCACCCGGGCACGGAGGGACGGGGTCCAGGACCCACTCCCACCCACTGCTTACCTGTGATACTGTAATGCTGCATTTCTTTGCCAGCTCTTCTTTGGCTTCTTCACTGGGGTAGGGGTTACTGAGGTGAGAGTAAAAATACTCGTTCAAGATTTCTGTGGCTTGTTTACTGAAGTTACGCCTTTTCCGCCTGAAACAAGGAAAGAAAACCATGGCTGTTGTTCCCGGTGTGAGCAGGACTCTGCAGGGTGAAAAGCGACCCTTATTTCTCATGTCCTGTCGTGCCACAGCACACAGTGGGGCAGTAGCCCAGCCTCAGTTCCCTGACCCCTCCAGGCAGCCCTGCACCTGGGCTCTATGCATTGGGTGGAGGGGGCAGCAGGCTGCAGCACCCATGTCAGGGACCCACCTCTGCACCAGGCTTCATCCCATGGGTGCACGGGACAGACAGTTTGCCATGGGCTGAGCAGGGCGCAGGCTCAGTGCCGCAGGGGACTGGTAGTGGGGCACAGAGCCTGGCAGACCCTCGCAGAGCGAAGCCCTTCCAGAGCTCAGCACATGCTCCAGCCTCAAGGCAGTGCTGGCTGGGGAGCAGCGCAGCCCCTCCGGCAGGACATGCAGCCCACTCTCCTCCCTAGAACACCCTCTGGCTGGCATGGGTTCCACACTCCTTGAGAGCCCCTTCCCCTCAGGGCTGGTTGCAATCCAGTGCCAGTGCCTGAGGCCAGCCGGCAGCCGAGTGCAATCCCCAGCGTGCTCTTCCAGCGGTATCACCATGCTGCTAACTACACTGTATCCTGGAGCAGCACGCTCCCTCCCTAGAGCTGTGTTTATCTCATTACTGTGCTTCCGCTCATTTTACCTTATTTACCTTCCTCCTTTTTAAAGGAATCACTTTAGAACGTGCATCTGCATGTGCTGCCTCTGCCACCACCAGAGCTCTGGGCACACTGTGTGTAGAGACACCAACTCCACACCTGCCAGCAATCCCATTAGCCAAACCTTCTGCTCCTGCCTGGCTCCTCACAGCTTTCAGGTGTAGAGCAGGAGCAGTGCTGGGGAGGCTCCGACCACTCCCCCTGCTCGGCTCTGCTGGGGTCTGGCTTTGCAGGGGAGCCCCATGAAAAGAAGGGGGCTGGGGACCCATCTCATCAGAGCTTCCAAACCAGCCTGGCTGTGCCCACAAGTGCCCTCCCAGTCCCCAGCTGCCTGCTTGCTCACAGGATGCACTGCCCAATTTAGAGGCTGATGGGCTGTGGGGATGGGCCAGAGCCCTGGCAGTGACACAGGTGTCTGAGGACACGTTCTGGCTGAGAGCAGTGTGGAAGGTGCTGCCTTCTCCCAGACCCCCATCAGGCAACAGCTTGCTGTGAGACAGGCCAGCAGATCTGGCATCATCACCCTCCTCACCTTGGGCACAGGCAGCTGCGAGCCCAGTGCCAGCTGCCGCCCTAGCACATCCCTTCCGGAGACCTGAGCTCTTCCATCACAGGGTCATGCTGGTACCAGCAGCCACTCAAGTAACTGCTGGGGTGACAGAACAGCCCCTTGCACACATCCTGCCATGGGCAGGGTGAGCAAGCACTGGGTAAATAAACCTCATCCTTGCACTAACACAGGCAGCAAAGACCGTCGTGTTTATGAAAGCTCTGTGCAGGATCCCCCTGCTTCACAGCCGCTGCTGGGTGAAGAACAGGCTCTCCTGGGGCAGAGCAGCATCTTCCTCAGCTCCCAGTGATGCAGTCCCAGGCTTTCCCTGGGCTGTCCAGTAATTGCTCCTCTCCCTCCCAGAAAGGGCTGGGGAACTTGTCTCTGCCTTACCTGGCATCGAGGAACCTTGATCTTAAAATCATGACTGCTTCACATGTGCTCTGTTTGAGTTGCATCTGGATGGAGCTGAATTTTCGATGAATGATGCCGACCATCCTTTCGATCTCCTTGGGAGAGATGGGACGTGTCCGGCTCTGTTCTCTGAGAAGGTTCATCACATGTGTGGTGAATTCGTTACATGCCTGCGAAGGAAGGAGAGGCTGAGGAAGGGTTTTGTGCTGGTCCCACAAGACACAAGCTCAGGCCTGGCAACAGAGGAAAAGCAGTGCTGGGGGGAAAGGCAGTGCTGGGGGGCTGGGGGACCCTTGTGCTGCCCTGTCTGCTCCACACACACATGGATCAGAGACCTGGGGCTGTCCTGTGGCAGACAGCGACCAGGCACGGCTCCTTCCACACTTATCCCCGCCAGCATCCCCACATCCCCGGAGGAGAGGAGAGGAGAGGAGAGGAGAGGAGAGGAGAGGAGAGGAGAGGAGAGGAGAGGAGAGGAGAGGAGAGGAGAGGAGAGGAGAGGAGAGGAGAGGAGAGGAGAGGAGAGGAGAGGAGAGGAGAGGAGAGGAGAGGAGAGGAGAGGAGAGGAGAGGAGAGGAGGGGAGAGGAGGGGAGAGGAGGGGAGAGGAGGGGAGAGGAGGGGAGAGGAGGGGAGAGGAGGGGAGAGGAGGGGAGGGGATCAGGGCATCGACGCAGGGATGCAGATGGGACCAGCACACACTCAGCAACTGATGGAGTGAGACCTGGCAAGGGCTGCCCATCCTAAGTCCCACTGAGCTCATACAGCAGCAGGCAGGGGTTTCATGCCCCGCTGCAGGGGAGGGTCTCTAGACCTTTCTGAGACGCTGTGTGTGCACCTGTACAAGGTGGGATTCAGCAAAGCCATGCCCAGGCTGCCCCATGCCGCGCTGCTGAGGAGCCATCACCGATCAGTCCCAGGGCTCACCCCATCCCAGGGCCATCCTGGTGTTGGAGCACACTTTGGGCACCACCATACTCCCCCGCCTGACAGCCCAGGGCAGAGGAGAGGGGCCAGGCTCTGCACTGGCCTCCACAGGGACAAACCAGCTCCAAACGCTCAGCAGATGAAAGCGGCTGCACCAAGAGCTGCGCGTTGGCTGCCCACAGAGCCACTGGAATGTGCCACTGCGCTGCCAACATGGCCAGTAAGGCCAACGGGTTTCACCCCCATGCACCCAACAGAAGGGGCTGTAGCATCAGTACATCACAGGGAGGAGATGCTGCGACTTGGGCAGACCACGTCCGCTCGCATCTGTTTGACTCTGGCTCCCTTCTTCCCCTAAAGCCACATGAAAAATACCCAAGTCATTGGTCTGACAATGACATTTCCAGGGGCTCTCTGGCATTTCAAGAGATTGTGCAAGGGAAAGAGTTAAAAGTGAAAAGTTTATGCATCTAAAAACTCATAATTTCCTATAACATTTGCTGAATGTCTCACAACTTATTAAGTGAAGCCATCTATGAATGCAAATGCTGATTAGCAATTTGGCAATAGCCCAACATTCGCAGAATTCACATAGCTTTTCTTTAAACCAGTAGTTCATACATGATTAATTAGAACATCTCATTTATGTAGTGTGCACTTTAGCTCATTACTCTAAGTAAAATTCGTTAAGTATTTACATTTAGATAATTAAAATCTGGGTACACCCTTAAGAAAGATGCATACACTTCAGGCAAAGTGATTTTTTTTCTTTACACTACTGAAAGTAAATTACAGGCTAATTTACATCCTTGCAGCGCCCGTTTAGGCAGTGCTCCAGCGAGGCCCAGCGAGCCTCAGCACAAGGCCCTCCACCTGCTGCTGCTGAGGTCACGGTGCTGCGGTGGCTGCACCACGCCAGGGCGGACGCCATGTCTCCTGCCAGCTCCTGCCATTCCCATGGCTTTCTGAGCTCCAGGTTCAGGAGTTAGACACTTCTCATCCTCGCTTCCCACTTCTGAACGTTCTGCACGGCTGCTGCGTGCTGGCAGAGGTGGCCAGCCGCCATCAGCACACCAAGAGACAGGGATGCTGTGCTGAGCACGCCAGCCACCCTCCTCTCACCCAGGCAGAGCAGGACTTGGCCAGCATGCCCTGCTTCTCCTCCCCTCCCAAATTTCAGCAGACCCAGGGATGCAGCTGGGCATCAGTGCCCGGTCCCACTGGCCTCACTGCACCTGGACCATGTCTTTCCTGCGTGTCACACCTGGAGCTGCCTGGGCCATCCTGGCACATGACAGCTTCGGTTTGGCCATCCGACCACCAGCAGAAGCTCCGGCTGCGCTCATCTGGGAGATGGCGATGCACAGAGGTGAGCTAACACAGGCTGCCACTGCCTCCCTGAGACAGAAGTATGGCTCCAGCTGCCCCATGTGCCTGGCACTGAAAGGACATCTCTCCACATGCCCCCTTGCCTGCCAGCCCTGGGAATCCCATTGAAAGTGCAACAAAAATGGCAACTGATGCAGGGAAAGTATTTCCAGACCTGCCTCTTCTACAAGAAATACTTCTCCACCAATACAGCACAAACCCTGAACTGTTCTGAAGCAAAGTGAGTTTCTCGCTTTCAAGAAGCAAAAATCTTCCCCTGAATCTATTTGAACTGCTAGACAAGACCTCATTTGGTTACAGCTACTCAGAACCCGCTCTGATTCATTCCCCTACACCTCCCATCTGCAGAGCCCTTCACTGCAGCACGGTGCAAGTGAGCTCAGGAGCCTCTGATGCTTTGTCTTGTTTTCTCTTGTTTATTTATAGCATCTGAG
Source organism: Hypotaenidia okinawae (assembly GCA_027925045.1). NCBI lineage: Eukaryota > Metazoa > Chordata > Aves > Gruiformes > Rallidae > Hypotaenidia > Hypotaenidia okinawae. The sequence continues at coordinate 11,956,744 of BSDF01000019.1, read as the reverse complement.
CTACTTGATCCCTTTCTCAGTTCTATTTTTCAGGCCTCTGCTTGGTGCCCAAGACATTATTAATAATGTCAGGTTATAAGTGATGGCCTTGTTAACCTGCTCAGAAGCCTTGCAGGAAGGGGGATGCTACTGTGAGCCCTAATGCTTGAAGACTCCTCAGACCAATGCAAGGAAAAGTGAGGAAACAGCCCAAACAAGTGGCCAGGGACACGGGGCTCCGTGGGGCTGGCGTGGCCTTGCAAGCAGCCATGCTGCGCCCCAGCTCAGGGGAGTGCAGGAGACATCTGTGAACTCAGGAAGCGGGTTCCCAGCTGCTCTGGGAGGCCTGGGACCCTTACAGTACTTTTGCCTACAGCAAAAAATGTATTTCAGTGTAATTATAGAAGATAGCTTTCAATATGTCATCTCTATTATAGTAGCTGTAAATTATGGAAGGAGCTGCCTGTGTACGGCCATTTCTCCCGGCGCAGCGCAGGCAGAGCTCTGTGATGGCGTGACACACTTTCCATTCCTCTCTCTCTTTTTTTCCCAAACACATTCCCCTAACTGGCAACAAACGTCAGGATCAAACTCTGCCTGGAAAGCGTCTCCAGGAAGCTGCTCTGGTTCCTGCTGCCGGGTGCAGTGGGGCTGTTGGAGCGCCCGTGCCGGGCGAGAGGATGGCAGACGCTGGTCCCTAGCGCAGGTCGGTGTCCCGCACGGGGCTGAGCTGTCCCCAGGTGCAGGAGGGCACCCACTGCTCGGGAATCTGCAGCCACTGCAGGCAGAGACGCTCGTCCCGGCTGCCTCGGGTCTGCAGAGACGGGCGCTGTGCTGAGACAGGCCAGCAGGAGACTCTGCTGCGGGGCTGGGGACATCATCGTATTTCTGTCAAGCAGCCGTGGCTGGGTGTCAGGATCAACAGGGAAGCCTACATGTTCCGGATCAGCTCCACCTCCCTCTCCTTCTCCGAGCGGCACTTGAGCATCCTCCAAAGTTTCCCGCGGTGTGGACGGATGGCTGTGACATTTCAGCTGAAACCTCTGTAAATGGAGCTACAGGGCTAAAACCGCTGCCGCTTCCCCCACATCATTACACTTATTAGAGGCAAAGGACACTTGCCAGGAAGCGGCTGCCGGCATGGACCTGCAGCTGCTTTGGCCCCACATCAGTCTCCAGCCTGTGCCCTGCGGCTTTATACCACAGCGCTCGTTAATCCGAAGGCTGTCCCCAGCTCAGTGCCGCAGGCTAAATGCCGGCACCCTGCAGTGCACCTAGAGCCCAAGGGTCCATGCCAGACACTTTGGGTCCTTGGAGGTTGGGGGGTGGGGTGTGTGGGTGGGGGTGTTGTTTGGAGAGGAAAGGTATTTGCACAAAGACCCTGTCAGTTCTTCGGTCAGTTATTTTTCATCACTTGAGCAACACAGCAAAAGGGGTGGCACAGGTGAGGCAGTGCCTGAAGCATCCCGTGCCACCAGCATCCCAACCCACCATGTCATCAGCACCCGAACCACACTGTGCTACTGGCACCCGAACCACACCGGCCTCATGCCAACCTTGTGCTGCCCAGGCCACGGTCCCACCCACATCTGCTGTGGGATGCTCTGGGACTGTACTGGCAGGCATTGTCCCCCCAACTCCGCCTCCATGCTCTGCCTGTGCCCCACACTGGCTCCCCCCACCCCACTGTTGATGCTCAGCACTGTCACAGCCCAAGCCTTTGCTGCTGGCAGCACAAAACAGCAAAGCTGAGTGGCCAGAGGTCTTCTGGAGGGGCCGCACACATACCAGGGAACCGAAACCCATACACTACCCCAGCGCCCAGCCCCGCTCCAGGCTGGCGAGGCAGTGCCGGGAAGTGTGCCAAGGCAGAGGGTGGGCTGGGAAGGGCCAGGCAGCACCACACACACCTCCCCTTGCCCTCGCAGTTCCCAGTGGCTCCACCACCGCCCCCACATCTCTTGTGGCTTTGGTCCATGACAGGCAGGGTGCAAACGCAAGGCTTGGCTCAGGAAATCACTGGCTGCTGAGGGTCACCAAGCCGATTCAGCTCGGAGTATACAGGTGTTATTAGGACACCTCTGGGAGGGGAAATGAAGACATCATGTGAGGCTTGAGAGGGCTGGGGTCTTGTGCCATCCTCCCTCCCCTGCCCACTTTCATGCAGTTGTTCACTGCAAAACCAGAAAAGAGAGGAGGCAGATCCCATGGGTCACAGGGGAAAGGGGCAGTGCAGCCCCCACCCCTTGGGCAGGAGCCAGGCCATGCCCAGCACCTGCCAGAAGCACGTGGCAAACATTCCTGGTGCCACTGGTGTGGCAAATGTGGCGGGTCACCAGGTCCCAGCGTTGAATGCGAACCCACAGTTTCTGCAGCATGCTCTTCACTCCAAAGACACCAGTTGTCGGCCTGAACTGGGATTGCCACATCTCCTATCTGCTGCCTGCTCCCCTGAAACCTGCCACAGCCAATCCGCCATGGCCAACCCACCACCTGCTCTGGGAGCTGTGGGCCGAGGCTGCCAGCCCCACACTGGCCCCCCCACCCATGCACCCACTTGCCAGACCTGGCCCTGCAACACTTCATCACTGGACAGGGACACGGCACCGAGGACAGACAGATCCCTGCCTCCAGGACAGCTTGGAGGTGAGAACCTGGCTTGGGTGTTGCTTTAATGTGGCTACAGGCAACAGAAAACACTCAGGCATGCAAGACATGCGCCCTGCGTCCAGCAGGCAGCTCCTCGAGCCCATCGGACTCCCAGAGCATCCCAGCTCTTTACGAGGGAAGTGGGGTGGGGAAGGGGAAGGGGGGACGTGGTCCAGAGCTGGGCAGCGGCAGGCGCTGGCAAGCGGAGGTGCAGAGGAAGCAGCGTCAGGTACACGAACAACTGAGAGGCTGATGTCTGACCTGTTCATATTTCTCCAGCTCTGTGTGATAGATTTGTCTGATCTGGGTCAATTTGGCTCTGTAATCTGAGTGTTCAATAGAGTTATCTGAAGACCCTCCAGAGGCTGCTGCGGCTGCAGCTGCTGCCGCCGATCCCCCACCTTTCTCCGGACCTGAGACTCCTTCTGCCAGAAGCATATTGTCTAGTCTCATTAGCTGGGGATCGGGAGGGTCTTCCTCCTGGGCTCCTCGGATGCTCAAACCTTGGGCAGAAAAGAGAGAACAAGAGAAAACACAGTCAGTATTTCTTGCATCTGCCTGGCTGCTGCCCGCTCGCTGCATGCCTGCGAGGAGCCCTCCTGCCCCATGGGGCCACAGACCTGCCCATGTCCTTCCTCCACCCCCGCGGGGTACCTGAAAGGGCAGCCTCCTCTGGGGCATCCCACCAACCCTGGGCAGGTGAAGCCCTGGCCGGTGCTGCAAGGTGATGGCAGAGCCATCGGACCCTCTCAGTTCCGATACAGAGCAGGAACGACTTTTAATGCACCCTGCAGTGTGTTTCAGCACTTCACTGTAAGCAGGACTGCTCACGTGAGCATGGAGATAGAGCTGCCTTCTGGTGGCTTCCCAAGCCATAGGTCGATCTACACAAGGCTGGTGCTATGCTATGCATTATATCTCTTTAAGCAGGGCTGTGTGGTGGGAGTAAGTGCATTATTTATTTGGAAAGAATTGATTTGCTTCTCATTTCCTTCCAAACGGATCTAAGCACCACGTTACTCTTATGGAGACCCGCACCACTGGCTTCCATCCCTCCTGGGAGGTCCAAGCATTGATTTAAAATGCCCGGGGAAGGAGCTGCCACTCGCTCCTCTCCAGGTGGGAAGCAGGGAGGTGCTGCTGCCCAGATCCCATGGATGCATCATCCCATCCCTGCCAGCCTCCTGGCTCCACATAGGCTCAGGGTTGCTCCTCTGCCAGGCAGCACGCTGCTCCACGGCTGCCACTCATAGATTTGAGCATGGACAAGAAGGAATTAAACTTCCCCTTGACAGGCAGGAGTCTGGCTGCCACTGCGATGCCAGGATAGCCAGAGTGTGTTTGAAACCAGCAGCGCTCCTGCGCTGCATTGTTTGGAACAGTATTTTAAATCTAATTTTTGTTTTAAATCGAGAATTTCCAAAGTGATGCGCAGTCAGCAATCTCTTGGGCATCCTATAGATCAAGGCTGACAATTTGTGAATTTAATCAGGTCACGCCGGCACAGTGCCAAGCTGCTATCCACAGCGCCGGGAAGAAAGTTTCACAATAATTACAGCAGCCCAGAAATCACTGGAGCTGTGGCTCCCTGAACCACCGTGTCCACGAGAGGTGCACCACAGCCATGCATGCCCCAGCCCAATTAACCCACTGACTCAGTTTGAGAGCAGGTGTCTGTGCTTTGCATAGGGCGGCTCTGTTGGCACCCCGTGTCTGCGTACGGGCGCCTGTGCCTGTCTCTGCTCCTCACAGCAGTGCAGGCTCCCAATGGGCTGTGCTGGACGTGGCAGCACCATCCACAGATGCC
>BSDF01000019.1:11882309-11947309 GCA_027925045.1 Hypotaenidia okinawae | reverse complement strand
GGATAGACAGCGAGCACTACATCCAGCAGCTAAAAGTGAGCCCCATAACATTTGAACACCCTTCCCATGAAAATGCAGTAATATACATTCCTTCAAGCTACTGTGTGTCCAACCTAAATATCAGTATGAAAGTTTACAACCTTGAAATAAAAAAAAATGTTCACAACAGAAACAAATCTTCCCCGTGATTACAACTTTTATCAGATTTACAGCCCAGTGCTGTACTTTTCATAGAAAATATGAAATAACTTTTTATAGAAAATATGAAATAACCGGTATTTTTATAAATTGAGTTCTTGCTACAGATTTTATGTTGGCTGCATTTATTTCCCATTGTAAATTATGTCCAAGTTTGTGCAGTTTTACTGCATTGTCTCTCTTCGTACTTTTTCCAGATCTCTATGTTTCTGATTCCATTTTCTTCTTCTGGATCATTCTATTTTTCTTGGTTACTTTTGACTTGCACTTAGTGCTAAAACGTCAGTCTTATTTGTGCTCAGCCTGGGGAAGCAAAGCGCTCGATAGCTCCTCATCATCATCACCAGCCCTCCCTACTCCCGAGGCCACCCAAAGTGGGGAGGGATGGGGAGCGGAGCGGAGGGGAGGAAGGGCCCGGCTCCAGGAGTTAATTGCGTTTGCTGGAGTGATCCAGTTTCATTCCCAATCCCGAGCAAAGATCACCCTGAGTCTTTTTTTCACAGCCCTCTGAGCAAGGATTTCCCCACACGGCTTGGATGCTGCATCACGGCAGCATCAGAGGGACCTTCCCCTCTGCTCGCCCCATAGCTGTCCTGCTCTCACCCCATCCCCAAAACACACGCTTGTTTTATTAGAGGCACTCACAAAGTTTTGCTCGGGGAAGAGCCGCCGATGAGCCCCTGCCCCGAGATGCTGCTGCACTGAGCCTGGGCAGGGACTTCTCAGCCTTTGGGGTTGGACCCAATGATCTCTCAAGGTCCCTTCCAACCCCTATGGTTCTATGATTTGTCTTCTACAGAGGTTGTGACTGTATCTACAGACGTGTGGCCAGGCATCGAAATGGAGCGGTCGGATGTGACACTCGCAATGGAGAATCTCCTCTCAGCAACCGTGCAGCCACCACATCAAGACCACGAGAAGGAAGAAAACACTGCACCCCACTTCCAGTTAAAACCACCAGATTTGCTTAGCCATGGGCTTTACGGGTGTCCATAAACTGCACCCATAAATCCCTCATGCAGTATGGATCCCTCACACACCGGATAATTTCCCTGACTTCTCCTGGCGCTTTTTTCCCCCTCAGCTACTGGAGCCATCTCATTTCTCCATCTTACATGACGGTCCCAACCTAAAACATGGGCTGCAACTGCTCATGCTCAAGCAGCAGGACCGGCCCCAGTGTTTGTGCTGCATGGCTGTGTCCCCATGGGTGGCATCTGCCACCGTCGCTGCAGGACACGAGTGTGTAACAGCACGACATGCGGTTTTATCTGCAGTATGACAGGGGACGTCACCTGGCTGCCTGGAGCAGGCTGAGAGGCATATTGTGGGCCAGGGACACAGAAGACCCTCCCAGGCACTGGTTGCAATGCTGCTTTTTGCAACACTGGGTGCAGCCCAGGGCCTGGGCTGGGCTGGGAGGGACCTTCTGCAGACCCCCAAGCTCCGACCCCCTGCCACGGGCAGGGACACCCTCCATGACGTCGGGTTGCTCCAGACCCCCCAAATCTTGCAAAGCCGTGCTGCTGTCAGGGGGTTCCAGGAGACACGCCTGTGTCCCCAAACGCAGGAGGGCTGCGGCAGGTCCCAGGGGAGCAGGACAGTGCAGGCAGCGGGGTCCCGCCCCGGCAGTAAATCAGGAGAACGAGGTCTCTGCTTTAACATTCAAAAACGCACACTTATGTAAAAATATGATGGAAGTTTTATACATGTGGAATTTCCTAACAATAAATCACACAAATGGATATCTACACTGGGTAATAAAACTGAACAGATTCTAAACTGATCGGTAAAGTTGCCCATAAATTGCTGGTTTTAGCAAGCTGTAAACAAAAGCAGTGTAAATACCAAGTGAGCCCATAACATAACGGGGTGCACGGCGAGGAGCTCCAGCTGCTCTGTGTGCAGAGCTGGGGTAGGGCAGTGTTGGGAACTCTACTGTTACTGCCCAGCACCAACACCAGATCTGGGGCTTGATACACTGGCAGCACAGGCAGAGGACGGGACAGAATAAATGCTGCTGGCTCTCAGGACACACTCCCCCTCGCAGAGGTTTATGTGCCATTGTGCCCCCCACTCGTCTGTCGGGCTGCACAAGGCACATTCCTGCGCCAGCTGCATCTCATCTAATTGTTCCTCAGCAAAACAAAGCACACACACAACCCCATGCAAGCCATGGCCACGGGCAGTACTCACCTGGGAGGGATGGGAGCTGCGCAGGGCTCCCAGCACAGACATCTCAGAAGAACACACTGTAAATTCCCATCCTTTCTGAGCGCCCGTTTCAGACCGAGACAGTAGGAACATTTTAGGTGTCTGTCCAGGTGAAGCGCAGGGCCAGAGAGCCCCTGGCATGGCACCCCCAGCGTGGGTCACCAGCACAGAAGTACTTGGAACCGGCTGGGGAAAAGCCCTTCCCAGAGCGGGTGCTTCAGGTGGGAAAGGCAGAGATGTCAGCTTTGATTTGAGCTAACAGAAAGGAATCTGTGGACGGAAAGGCTCCAGGACCTTTGAATTAAATGAAAGACCAGAACACTCTACAGAATGTCTGCAATAACAGTCTCTACAGAAAATTATGAGGAACTACATAAATCCACCCTCTTCCTCTTCACACAGGCTCATTAAAGCAGTACTGACTCTCTGGGCAGCTATAATTCTGCTGAGTGATACCCTGGAATCACCCTGTCAATACCCAGTGGTGTGCTGCCTCTCCAACTATCTGTGCCCCTAATATTCCTCTCTTTGATGGGATTTGCTGACCTTTAATCTGATGCTAGTTTACTCTCATCACTGAAGTGCAAGTCAGAGAGCAATAAAACCGCAACCTCACTGATTCAAAAGGGAGAGCTAAAGCGCCACTAACTGTGAATCTAACCTTTCGTAATGGCTCTCCCCTTAAAAGGGGAAACATGAAGTGCAAGGCAGCTAAAACAAACAATATTTAATGCTGACTACAAGATTTATTGCAGCCCTCTTTGCATGAGTATTAAATTGGAATTTCAAGGCTGTAAACTGAGGAAAAGGAGAGGGACAGCCGGCGCAGACAGAGCCGTGGCCCTGTGCAGCACCTTCCCCATGCCACAGGTATCACCGGCGCTCAACGGAGCAGGGCACCTGGAGCTGGAAGGTCCAGGCAGGAACGCGGGGTCAGGCAACCAGCAAGGACTGAGCAAGGAGACCTGACCCCAGAAGGGTGAACAGGCCTTGGGCAGCACAGGGTGTGACGAGCTCCATTCCCAATGTGAAGGAGACACTTGTGCAGGCGTGTGTGAGCATCCTCTCCTGGGGAGCCCAGCACTGGAACCGGTGCGTCAGGGAGCAGCCACAGGCCTGCAGCCACACACTACATGGCGAGAGCTGCCGAAACACGGAGCTGATGGGGCCCTGACACCATGAGGTGCTACTGCAGGACCTGCAAAGCACCCTCAGAGTCATTGTGGCCCTTTGCCAAAGACCTCATGCTGCTCAAGAGGGTGTAGGTAGAGGCCACCCACCAGGAAGGGTCCCTGGGTCACCAGCAACAGAGGACTGAAGTGAGGCATGAGGGGGGTGGGCAGTGGTGTGTCCGGATCAAAGCCCTCCAGCTAGGTGGTCCCCAAATGGGGCTCACTGGCAGGAGGCACTATTTAGCACATGCCCCTTGTGAGAGGGAAATCGAGCAGAAATAAAGGTTATTCTCAAAAAAGTCAGTGCTCTTCCCCAGTGGAGCCGCTGAGGGCTGTGCACAGCCTCTCCCTGTCCTCCCAGCCCTGGGCACGGGCAGCTCCAGCCCACTGCTGAGCCAGGGACCCCTTGTCCAGCCACACTCATCACTGTCCATCAGAGTCACAAATGGACACCATGATCAGCAGAGCACTGGAGCACGGCTGGTCTCTACATGTGCTGTGCAGCATCTCCACCCCTTCATTCCGTTTATTCCATGAGACAGGAACCCACGACTGGCACCGTGAGCCCAAGGCGTGTGCGTGCAGTGTCTGTCCCAGAGGGCCTCCTGTGCTGGCGAGTCAGGGAGTGGGAGCACAGCCAGGTGCCATGGAGGCACACAGGTAAACGCACGGCTGTCCCTGTGTTAGCGCCTCTGAGGTGACCGTCCCCATGGCTGGCACTGGGGATGAGCGACTAAGTGGAGCCTTCACAGCTGCCGGGGCTGGCAGAGTGCACGATCCAGGAGACAAATCTCACAGGTTGTGTACACACAGATCAACAGAAAACATGCTGAAGTCACAGCACAAAGTAAAAGAGAAATTATTGCATAACAAATTTCTCTCTGGCTCTCTGGGGAAAATAAAGACTGACAGCTTTGGGTTTAACAGGTGCTGCTGCAAGATGAGCTACTTATTAATACTGCTAGGAAGGAAAAGGATGATAAAAACTATAATGTGATTAATTATTTATGTTTACGAGCATGATTTTTAAGAGTTACAGTTTGTCATGCAAATCGCTTGGTCTGGTTCGACTCCACACGTCGCCGCCCAGAACGTGCCTGAGGGCTCTTCACAACACGCGAGGCAATTACCAGGCTGCTAACCGGGCAGCAGGCCCGTGGTCCAGCCACTGGCCTGCTGCCCCAGCCCCACGCCTCCGCCCTGCTTCTGCAGCCAGCAGGCTGCTGACAAACACGATGGCACGTTCTCAGCCAGGGAAGAGGCCAAGACAGAAGCTTCTCGTAAGTGCAGAAGCCTGAAGAATCCTGCTTCCCTGCTTGGTGCAACTCCTTTTGCAGGCAACCCGAAGGCACAGCAGAGGAGGCCACAGCCCTGGCCCTCACGGTGGTGCCTGGTACCTGAGTGGTCCCGGGACCCCACCAGCTCAGAGACCCCCTCCGGTCCCAGAGTGATCTGCACATGCAGTGCATAGTGACCATCACCTCGGCCCCAGGGCACTGTGGCGCAGAGCTGCAGCACCGGCATTCCCAAACCAGGTTGCGGATTTGCATGTAGCAGTTACCACACAAACCAACACCTGGCACTTCTGGAAAGAAAACTGGAAAGGAACATGTGCAGGAACGCACAGAGACAGACTTTGTCAGACCTAACAGGCGCTGATAAGGGGAGAGCTTTTATAAGGGACACTCAGAGATGTATCAGACAAGAGCAAGGCTGAATACAAAACAGTGTTAGTGTAGAAAAGAACAAAGAAAAGGCCTGCTCCGCGTAAGAACTGGTAATACATTAAAAATTTAAAACCTGGCACGACAAATCTGGATACTCCCTGCAGAAGACAACTGATATTAATGAACAGGCCTATGCATTCATTGTCTGGGATCCCAGAGGAAAAAAATAATGCTGGTTATACTGAATTTTTTAAAGAGGAATTCTCTGCACAAGCAGCTCCTCTGCCAAAGCACCAGATCATTCCTGGCAGTTCTAACCTTAGAAAGCACCTGAAATCATCCCCCAGCACTGAGCATGGGACTCCACCAGTGCTCCTGTATTTGGGGAGGGGTGCTTGGGCCTGGATCCCCTGCGCCCCTCAGCCATGCAGGGCAGCTCCCTCAGAACAAGGAGCATTCTGGTTCCTGTGATGCTGGAATGGTGGCACGCGAGAAGGCTGAAGGAAAGACAACACGGAGGGACACCATGGGGTTCCCTGGATTGGACGGAGCCAATCAGATCTTGGACAAGATGCCAAGGAGCAGCCAGCTGGATTCAGGGCTTGGGGTCACTTCTGGGGCCGGGAAACAATAACCAGAAAGTCTGGACAAGCCGAACAGTGCCCACGCTTCCTGCTGATGGAGACCGGTAACGACAGTTATCTGCGTTGTAATGAAGAGCTGGAGAAGTGCTGCCCTGGCGTTTTCGGTTGGCGTGGGAAACTTGTCAGGTTGAGCTGTAAGGACCCGAGCAGTCACGCAGCCTGTCAGTGCCACGGAACACATATGGAGAGTGGGACCTCTACCTGAGAGGGGCTGATGGACAGGGCTGCATGGAGGCAGGAGCTGGGCCACAGCCAGGGACAGCCAGTGCACCCAAGCCTGCGGATGTCCCTCAGCCCCAGCTTCTCCGCTTTGTTCCCAAAGCCTGTGTGGCCTGTGGGAAGTGGCTTTGGGGATTTGCTGTGCATGGCCCCAACCTGCAGCAGGGTGGCACAGCCTGCTCTGCCACAGGAGCGATCCACAACAGGCCCGGGCAGCGCTGGGTGGTGCAGGATGCATCTGCAGCCCCCACTCCTTGGCTCCGAATTGCATTTCTCTTCCCATAAGACTCTGGTGCGGTGCAGGAGCCGTGCACTTGAGCGCACACAGCCAGCAAGAGGCTCATTGTTACTGCTGTCGCTGCTGCACTCCGTAGGTGCTGGGTGCCTGGGTGGAAACCTACCTGCCTGCAGCAACGCGTGCTGGAAGGAGCTGGGAACATCAGCAGTTTGTACCAGGGTCACCCGTGCAGTGCACAATTATGCTGGGGCGAGCTGTGTTAGGGGAATGCCTCAAGTTTTAAACTGTCATTAGAATATCGTGGCCTGGTTTTAACAATACAGCAGCGCTTCTAATGATCTTTAAGGTAATTCGCTATTCAGACCCCAAGCAAAAGATGCAAATGTACCACTGAAAGCTCCTTATTAAATACCCACAGGCTACAGTTCTGTACAATAAGTGGTCCAGGTCTTTTTAGAACATCCTAATTAGATGAACAGAGATGCAGAAAAATGCAAAACCAGGTCATGCAGCAAAAATGTTGGGGGAAAAAAAAAGCTGCCAAACAACCCCCCTTCAAGCCCCTCATTAAATACCCTCCCCCACACCGCAACCCTTATTAAAACCCTCGCAGTGTGATGAAGTGCAGCCATGGGCTTCCAGCCCACCATCGCCCCCAAAATAGAGGTGACCGTTATTGTTAAAGTTAAGTTTTCGGTTTACTGCCAGGGATATGTCTAAGTGATGATATAAATAATACTATGAATAATACATTAAGCAAAAACCCAATCTGAAATTAAATTTGCCTTGGGTTATCTCCCTTTTTACTATATACATACAGAATTATTATGCGCTAGGGAGGGGAAAGGGAAAAAAAAGCTAATATCAAGGTAACACTTTTTCCCCTTTTGAAAGTAGCAAGAATTGCTCCCCCAGAACGGCTGCTGTCTTACACCAGGGACCATCAGGGTGGAACTTCCCTTCTCCCTGAAATCTGGGCTCAATTTGAGCCAGGTTTCAGGGCGGGCTGGCAAAGGTTCCCTCCTGGACGGCCCAGGCAGAGCTGTTTGCTTTGGCCTGGCGTGTCCGCATGTGAGGAAACATGCGGCATCATGTACAGGCTCATAGGGTTCTCCAGTCCCTCCCGCCTGGCCTCCCTGGGACAATTCACTTTCAGTGCTGGGAGCTGGCCTTATGTTTATCTGACCTGTCTGTCTCCAGCTCAGCTCAGCTGAGTACCAGCCCTTTACACACTGGCTCTCCAGCATCCAGCACTCGCTGTGATTTCCAAAGCAATCCCAGGGCTGTGCACCAAGACCAGGCACACAGGTCTCTGTCCCAACCCCACGCCAGAACTGATGCGTGATTTTAGATCAACTACTTCTCCCTGTGCCTCAGCTTCTTCAAGAGGCCAGCAAGACCAACGCACTTAGGGCACTCCACGAAGTCCTTAGGAGCCTTGGCTGAACGGCACCAGGAGCTAAGGCCTCGAAAATACAATTGGCACTTCCAACTGTCCCCCAGGCACCAGCACAGCCAGTCCTCACCCCTGTATTAAAAGCTAGCCGCTGCCCCTGCACCCAGTGCCACAAGGCCACTAAGCTGCCTGGAGATCTCCTGATCCCACCTCTGCCCAGCAGGTCCTTCCAGTGACCTCAGACATGCATCCCGCTGCCAGCCCGGTGCTGAGGCACTGTGACACTGGTCCATTAAATTATGGCAGTTCTCAGGTCCATTTTGCCGTGTGAACATCAGTGCAAGGGCACCCACTGAGACCCAAAAGGCTTATCTCCCAAATGCTCTGGGTGGAAGTCAGGGCAGCCAATACCAGCAGTTGGGGGACTGCAGGAAGGGCAATGTGCTCTGCCCAGAGGTTGCCAGCCACGATGCTCCCTACACCTTGGTAGACTCAGGTGGGGACATGGGCAGTCGTTGCACACCCACAGATGTCCCCGTAAGGGTGAGTGTGAGGTGTATGGTGCCACAAACCCCAGCTTTTCCTCCCACTCTCCCCACACTCTGCACCACGGACACTGGCTGCCTTGGGAAGGGGAGGCTCTGACCCCAGGCAACCAGCTCCACAGGGACCCCGGCATTGCCTCGCCTGTCTGCAATTCCCTCGTCTGCAATTCCCAAGCCTCGCCTGGGAGTAACGCTGGGAAGGAAATGGTTAATGCACTAATTACCATAATTAAGAGTTGCCAATTTAATTATAGCTGAGAATATTAATGCTGTAACATTTGTTGGAGTGCAGAAAACAAACCTTTAATGCACAGACTTTGTTCGCAAACATCTAATGGAGCCCTCCTCCAGTTTGCTTGGTGCTTCAGTGCTGACACAACAGCGATAGGTTCAGATTGAAGAACTTGTCAGCAATCAGGCAGGAGGAGGCTAATTAGCTGGCAGGTTAATGAGTGTGATGGCTCTTGACAGCATTTTGTTACAGCCTCTACTGTATTTAAACAATAAATGATTATTACTTAAACACAGTGGAGACAGTCTTATTAGGACAGCTAGACCATATATTTATTTTAATAAAAACTAGTCTAATTCCTTAGTGGAAAAAATAAAATGTAAAATCTTGGCCGTTGATAATCTCACCTCTGGATCTCCAGGGTATCTTGTCAGAGGAGGAGAGCACGGGTTTTAAAAGTCCTTGTGCTCTCCATGAGAAGGCATTAAACACGAGCACCACACATCTGAAGCCCGGGTGGCTATAAAACATAAACAGCAGTGATGCAATTTAAAGAGCTGCCTTGATTGCTAGCCCAGCAAAACAGGCACAGCAAATCCTTCCTCGTTTCCACCCTGCATTTTCAGCCTTCATCCCTGTGTGCAATAGGTGCTGGGGCTTCGCCATCCCCACGGTCTCCAGGCTCAGGCCAGGCTCCGTGTTTTAATTCCTTTGGCAATGGATTCGGGAACAGGTGGTGAAATAAAGGAGATAAACCCATTTCTCTGTCCCGTCATGGGAATGGGGCACATCTTACAGCACCCCTGTAATCCATAATCACAGCGAGAACGAGGAGAGAGGTGTCTATGTCCAAAAAGTCTGAGAGCACATCACGAGAGTGCCTTTCCTGCAGCAAGGCAGGTAGGAACAAGCCGCTGGCTGTGGCCTCAACTGTATTTACAGGACAGGCAATTGCAAATATGTGTCCAGAAAAACCTTATCTGAAGAGAATTAAATTGAAACCATAGCTATGTAATAATAACGGAGGGTTATTTCAATTTAATATTTAGTGTTCCCTAGGAATTTGTACATAAACATGGAAGAAACAAAAGACCTCACCTGCTGAGACTAATACCATTTTCGAAATTATTTTTGCATACATGAAAATGATTTGTGCCCCTCAGTGCTGCTGCTGAGCACGTGAACAGGAACAGGAAAGGCACGGAACTCCTCAAATCCTGCCTAATCCTTAATACTGCCTTTCACATGTTTAAGATTCCACATACCATGAACTAAGCACCGTGCAGTGGCAGCAAGCGCGTGGCTGGCTGCCAAGACCATCAGGTAAGCACAGGCAGCACTGCAGCTCCACCGGTGAGAACGCCAACAGCCGCACTCCCAGGGGGTCCCGCTGCCTTGGAACCACAGGCAGAACCCAGGCCCTGGCCTGCCCGCAAGCTGCTGGTGCCAGAGCTTAGTCCAGCAGATGGGTTAGGGGTGCTGGGGAAAGCTGGGGTGGGAAGCAGCACTACCCCAGGTAGTCCCCCCAGCAGCGCAGAGCCGTGCTGCGTGGGAGACCCAGCAACGTGCAGCTTTCCTCACCAAAGCCTGCCCATGACGTCCCAGGCAAAGCATCACCCCAATTCTGAGCCACATCCTCAGCTCCTTACAGAAAAGCCAGAGCACACAGGCAGCTTGCTGACATCACCCCGCATGTGAGCATCCATCACGCGGGCGCTACGCACAGCCCGCGCATCAACACAGAGCATAAAGCCACGTCGAGCCCAAATTAAACCTGCGCTCTGTGAGCTCTGCCAAGCAAGGCGCCCTTCTTCCGATCTCTGATCCTCTCCGAGCATCTAAGGATCACGCCGCCTATGAAATATTGATGGGTTTGTACAAATACGGGACTCATATCAACACAGAACTTTCCCCACAAAGCTTTTGCATGTCTCGGCTTGAAAGGGATTATCTAAATTTTATTCTTTTACATTAAAATATTAATAGTGTTTGATGGAGCAACTGTAACCCAGCCCTGTCCCAGGGAAAGCTGGCATCTGGCAGAATCGCCAGGCTCTCTCACTCTTTAAATGAGAATATTCTTCAGACTGAAAAATTATTTATAGAGGGTTTTTTTACTACCCTTGTATACTGCAATGTTATTTCCTTTCCCACACACTAGCAAAGTCCATTTTCACAACTGCTATAAAGCGGCATGTTCACAGCTAGTAAAACAACTCAATAAATAGCCTCACGAAGCTATAGCTGTCTCATATCCTTTCCTCAATAAAAACAGAGGTGAACTGCTTATTTTCAGCAGCACACTGTAAGAAGACAGAAGCATTATGACTGCTCATACATTCTGACTATCATTTGCCACAAGCTATATCTGTCAGCATTAAATAAAGCTGCATTATAAATGTAAACAAAACACCCACATCTACAAAATGAGCTGTCCGCCATTGCTAGAGGCATGAATTGAACCCGCTTATTGACTCAGCTTGCTCTTTTTATTTATTCTCCTACAAAGACATGCATTTACTTTACCCTACAAGCATAGTGGGTTTAGGGGCGGTAACTTGTCTCCCGCACAAGCTGAAAAGGCAGGTTGGTGACAAACGCAGATCTTAATGGGAACACCATTAGGTGGGCAAACATTGAACTATTATTGAAAAACTGATTTATTTTAAAAGGTTATCCTAGACCAAAACACTACATCATAAATAATTTGCAGGATCAGTCAAGTGAATTTATACTTATGATTTTTTTTAAAAAGGTAATTCATCGCAATCAAATAATAATGCCAGTTTGAGAGGAATTACACTCAAATATCAACTGCTCAGAATTTACAGTCTGAAGAGGTTAAAAGGTGCTCAGCTCTACAGCAGCACACATCAGGCATGTTCCCTGACAGTACGTTATACATCTTTCTAGACCAGGAAAAAGTTCTGTCCCTGTCAGACAAAATTCACCTTTGTGTGAGGCCAGAGCAGCGCTCACACACTTACAGCCTCCCGTGGGGAGCAGGCACGGCCTCCGTACAGCCCACTGCCCCCCTCCAGCCCGCAGCACCCCTCACACCAAGGGGAGTGCTCCCGGCAGCACGAAACCCCATCGAACCCCCCTGAGCGCTCATCTGGGGGTGAACAACCTGCCAGAGAAGGAGGGTTCATCAGTGCAGAATGGGGCCCAACCCAGTGTCTGTGATGCCAAGCTGCTCGGTAACGCGAGATTAACAAGATAACACGAGTTGTGTGAAAATACTGCATGTTCCCCAATTAATAATGGCAATCAATTATTTATATGGATGCTCACATTTCTACAAAGGGAGAATAATTATAAATAATGCATTGGGCGAGAGGGAACGGAGCCCTTCTTGCAATGCGCTGTACAAGAGGGAGCAGTTCTGCCAGCACTACAAACAGGCAATGTGGTGCCGTTCCTCAAGTTGGGCTGCAAAGTAAACCACACTCTGGACTGGATCTTGCGGCTGGGGAGATGAGACTTCTGCTGGTGTGGGGAGCCAGAGAAGGAATTTCCATAGCGTTCCAAGCACCAGGCTCTTCTCCCTCACTCCTCAGAGGAAGCTGGGCTTTGAGATAGCTCTTCTTCTGTTGGGTAGCAGTGTGAAGACTGTCTTCCAAGGAAAACTTGCCATGATTCACAAAATCGTCTTGTTTGTATATGACTGGAAATAGCTGGCACGTGTGAGGGTGCTGAGCAGCCCAGCCTTGCACAGCACCCTGGCCGGGGCACCAGGGGCCTCCTGTGCCCTCCCTCCATGACTCACCTAATGCCCTGCCCAGCCCTGGGCCTCCTTCAGAGACAGGAGTTGTGCCCAGCAGTGCCAAACCATGCATGTGGCTCCCAATACGGACCATGACCCACGTGGGATCACTGCTGGCTGGGCATCACATATGGAGGGTTCAGAATCTGGGCACTTCGTGGGTCTGGATGTGGCAAGATCCTGCTCTTCCCTTCCTCTCCAGAATGCCGCCAGAGAAATTAAAATGCGGTTTCGGAATGGAAAAGGAGAGGGAAAGGAGAAGTTAAGCAATTGGATGATGTTGGCAAAAGTCCCCTCGTTACACGGGGCATCCCTCATGAACGGACAGGAACAAGTGTTCCACTGTTTCACATCATCCATTCTTCCAGAGGTAGATATTAATTATTCCTGCTTTTCCATTTTAAGATAAGCTTGTTAACAAGAAATTATAGGGTAGCTTGGAGCGGCTATCCATTGGGTTGCCTGCATCAGAGTTTATGATGTTTACAGAGAAAAAGAAAATCAGTGTAAGGAGTAGCAGAGAGTAATTAATGTATTGTAGTGTGGGATTTCTACCTCCTACCTCCATTTAAATCAAACCATGCTTGGCAGTGCCAGAGTAAATCAAGGGGCAGCCACTGGGGAGAGAGGATCGGCGGAGGCATTAGAGCCACATCCAAACCTGTGCTTCACCCAAGCTCCTACTATTATTACTTGTGCAAAGCAAATATTCAGCCTCCAACCCTAAATCATTTCAATTCCTATTTCCAAGTATAATTTAATCTTTTTCAGCGACACTTGATGCTTACTTCATCACAGCATAATGACAGATTAAAAAGTTGTTGAATTAAATATTAAAGAGGACTTCAGGCAGTTCTGCATTTTTAAGGAATAACACAGATTGGAGATGAAATGAGAAGCCCAAATGCATATTTTATTCCAAAAGGAAAGAATACATATATTTTTCCTCCAGGCCACCTACTTTGTAATAAAACATAGGGCAGGTTTTTATTTAGTGGATAAAAGCATGATATAGTATTATAGGATTCATATCACTGTAAACTGGTACCATGCAATGGTGTCAAAGCTAATGACGCCATATGATCAAACATGGTCCTTTGTTAAATATATATGTGTATCTGTGCTGCATATCTGCGCTGTGTGTAGCTCTATATAGCCATCTACAGTATTTTCATTAGACTACTTAAGCACAATTTATTGACTCTCAGACGCGAAAGTTTATCTTGTGATGACACCTTCTGCATGACATCAAAGCGTAGAATGCAAAACGGAATTTAAGCTATTATTGAAATATAAATCATTCCCAGGAAAATTATGCCAGCATATGAACAAAAAAAGTCACTTTAAATTTAAACTGCAGTTTAAAGTGTCTGAATGTCTTGAAGACAAACAGGTGACAGCAAGTTTTGAACTTTAAGAGGAACCTCCACATTTTGATGGAAAAAAGTCCCAAACTATTGTATTACAATAGAGCATCAGTCTTTGCATGTACAGGGACTGAGGAGGACACCTGTAACACTTCACACAGGTATTAATATTGCTTAGTCCCCGTACGTAACCCCTTCTCTCTCTACATGTCCATGAGCACGCGGGTCACACTCTCGCCTTTGTCCCACAGTGCACACGGTGCACACGGGTAGCAGCAGAACCCAGACAAGCCTTTGATTGCTGCGCAGTGAATACGGGGAAGGCAGAGGTGTCGTCTGGATTCAGTCCAGGGCAGGTGTCACTGTCGGCACAGCTCTGACACAGCAAACGCTCATCCCCAGAGACACCCACGAGGGCGGGAGGGAGTGGGCAGCAGGACAGCAGGACGGCCTCAACCTAAGGCTACCCACAGTGCAATTGAGAGCTGCCCATCGCAGGACTGGGGGGACACCTACCACTCACCTGGGTGCTCTGCTTTTCTACACTCCTGTTTTCACATGGTTTGGTCAATACAATGCCCAGTAAATATTTCTGCATATGTTTTCACATCCCCTCTTGTGACATGAGCCAAAGGAGTCTCTGGCCTTTTCACATGGGTGTGGGATGTGGGTTGGCGATGTGGGAGACCTAATGCATTACCCCGCCAGCGGGGACCCCTGCTCTTGGGAGCAGAGAGAGAGAAATTCCTGAGGTGAAATGAGCCATTTTCAACCACTGGTCCAGATCCAAGAGGAGTGAAATTGCTATGAATTCAAGCCTCAGATACCGAAAACACAGGAAAAACAAACCAACCCAAAGCTTCATGCTTGTGGCTGGCGGGGCCCAGCCTGGCTGCCCACACCATGTCACCCATGCCAGGAACCCAGCCCCACGGCCTGCTCCCTGCCTCACTGTCCCTGGCCTGGTGGCCCTGGGAGGTGGCTCAGTGCTGGTGATATCCAGAGGGCACGTGAGGGGTGCGGGGGCCCATGATGGCCTGGGACACCTCATGCTGCCCCGGACAGGGCCACGGCCTTTCCGCCAGGCAGGGCCTCGCCAAGATGGGGGCTGGCATGTGGCCCCGGCCGGTGGGACGTTATTAATTATTGCCGTTATTAATACCAAAGGGATACGGGCTGTCTTTTTGTCGGCACAACCATTCTGCCTTTAAGTCATTAAGCCACAGAACAATAACGGCGGGCAAGCCGACAAGAGAAATGCCATTGTTCCCTCTCCTCAGCCTGAGCGCTTGTCCTGCTCCCATGTAAATGAACTTAATGCTCTTCATTCAGGCGCACTCGGAGGGTTCTCATTTACTGCCTCTCTCTCTGTGACAGCATTTTCTCACCAGCCCTGACTGCATAATTAATGCAAATGCAGCCTTAGTGTCATGAGCTGGGCTCCTTTGGTTTACTTTGGTACGACACTTACAGAGGAATATTAACTAGAGAAAGCAGCATCACAACAGGGGTGGAAAATCAGCCTGTCAGGGACTCATTCCAAATGCCACGGAAAGGAGAGCGCCTTCAAGATTGTTTCATCAAGGTGATTGAGAACAAAAACTACTGAGGAAAATTCGAGCTTACATTTATGAGCTTCTCCACATACATTATTTATATCACCAGAACCTATAGGAGCATTATTTCCAAGCACATATTCATACAAAGACACTGTTTCGGCTGAGAACTGGAATTACATGTACGAACACACACAGAGACAGGCAAAGGCCCGGTACGGCTCAGGGGTAACCACAGCACTGCCCCGCACACCCGTGTGTGCGTGCGTGCCTGCTCACAGGAAGTTCACGGGCATTAGGATTTATTCCAGCACAACTCCACACACGCTCGCTCCTCAAAAAGGTCACTGAGCCACATACCCGATATAGCCCTTTGCAGGGATAATCCTGCATTTTAATCCTGTCTGTTCCAATCAAAATTGGCTCCGCTGGGTTGGGAGTTTTTCCCTTCCCACTGAACCAGACAGCAGTTCTGCACTAAATACACAAGAATTAAAGCAGGAGAGCAGGATTCAGCTATATTATCAGTACTTTGTACCAACATCACAAGGAGAGCATGCCTTTTTTCCAGAACAGCCATGCTGGAAATGTTTATTCAGATTAATTCTGCTTGTATTTTACTACCAGATAGTGCTCTGTCTTGTATTTTTGATCTGTAACAAAAGTAAATTTGCAAGCACTGTGTGTTTGTTTTGCTTTACCATGTATTCTTTAGCTACACTGAAAAATGCCTGTTTGCATGGGGGTTTTTTTGGAATTTGGGGATTTTTACATAATCTTTCTTTATTGTCTGGTGCTGCCAGTAATGCACACCGGCACTGGTCAGATCTTCTGAAAATGCTGCCCTTTACTGAGCTGCTAGTATTATGGCTCACAAAAATATGCATCAGATTCCTCTCTCTCCATCCCCCCATCGGCACTAATTTAAAAAGCACAAGAATTTTAGCAGTAATAAATATGGATGCCATTTATCTGCTCTCCTGTGTTAGAGCCTCTGGGTCACCTTTTCAACCTTTTCAACATGTCTGTGAAGACGGGAAGCAAAGTCTTTTTTGACTGGGAAGCTGAGATTTGCTGGGTGATCCCGAAACCTGAAACTTTAACAAAACCAGCATCCAACAGAGCAAAGCCTGTTACCAAATCCTAAAAACTGGTGACACCCCGTCTGCTGGATCACAGCGAGCTGGTTCTCCACTCGTTTACTTCCCCGTGAACAGACAAATGAAGCCCTGCCAAGGGATACACGACCAAGCCGCGGGTAGCTCAAGCGTGGGTGAACACGCTGCGTGCCGCTGGACTGCACACAGCACAGGCACCGTCCCTCTCCATCCGGGATTAGTGCCCAAAATGGACACAGCCACCCCAAAGGGACCTTGTGAAGGAGATCTGTGCAAAGGGAAGCTCTGGGCTCCATGTGCTGGATGCCATGGCCGGGGCACGAGCTCTATGGCTGCACACAGTGTCACCCACCTCCAGACACACAGTGCTTCCCTTCAGAACGTGACACAGCTAATTAGTACAGAGCTCCAGTGCAAAGGTTCCCTTCCTCCTTTTTTTTCTCTTTCCTTTTTTTGCAGTCCCTCAAAGCCAGAAGCAATCTCCATACCCCTGGCTTCAACATGCACTCGCTGTACTCCCATGAAGGCCATTAACAAAAGCAGCCGTGCTCCGTGTGCCGGAGTCCTGCCCTCCAAGCCATGTGGCAGCTGAGCCATGGGGCTGCCCAGACACCGCGCTTCGGCAGGGCAGTGACTCGACTGCT
Source organism: Hypotaenidia okinawae (assembly GCA_027925045.1). Taxonomy (NCBI): domain Eukaryota; kingdom Metazoa; phylum Chordata; class Aves; order Gruiformes; family Rallidae; genus Hypotaenidia; species Hypotaenidia okinawae. The sequence goes on along the minus strand of BSDF01000019.1, from coordinate 11,930,333 downwards.
CAGGGCCTGGCGGGACCCACACCAGCCTTACACAGCCCTGCCAGTGAAGGCCACACCGCTGCAGGTCCTTCCCACCCGACTGCCCAGACGGTGCCCAAAAGAAACTCCTCCATCCCCTTGGCCACACCATGCAGCTCAATGGGTCAGAACGAACGTGCCACCCAAAGGGTTTAGTTTGGATGGGAAACAGCCCCATTATTACAAATTAAAGGTATTATATTGAAGTCGGTTTTAATCCCTTGTAAATAAATAACCCTTCTACCAGCATTAAATCATTTTCTTCTGTAGAAGTCACATTTCCCCTCGGTGGCACGGGATGCATTCCCCCGCAGAGCGGGGAGCTATCCTTCTCTCCGAGCTGGTGGCGGCTGATTACACCGCGCCAGGACTCATAAAATTCCCACAGAACTCGTGCCTTCCCAAGGCAGAGCTGCCTTATCCATAAGCAATAATGCCACTTTATTTTCAGTAATCAGCACATGGATGATTATTTAGATGCAGCCTCGTAATCCTCCTTGCACCAGCTACGGGAGATCTCAATTGGATATCTGCACTCCAGGAATTCCACCTATTGCACCCCCGCAGCATAGGAGCTGATATTCCTCGGTGCTGCGGCACGGGGAGGGTGTCTCAGCTTATTTGTGTTGGTGAAGGTGGACAAGAAGTAGGACACGTTCCTGGGAGAAGGGTGAGTTCAGCCAACTTCCAGTGCTTACCGCACAACGCCTGTGTCGGCACAGATCTAACACGGTATCAATATCGTCATTTGAAGCCTGGGATCAGTACACAAATGTGCCATAAATGGGAAAATCCCTTGTGATACGAGTGTGAAACATGCAGCTCATTGATTTTGTTCTTGATGGTCTGCTATTAAACTAGCGAACACGCTGACCTTGTGTGCAAAGGCAGAGTAGTGTGCATGCAACATAAAGTTGAAAAACAGCTTCAAAATGACTGTTTGGAACCACAGACTACAAACCTTAAAATATAGACAAGCGTCCCACAGTTTATTTTAAATTGGCAACCACAATTTAACAAGCTATTCTAACAAAGGATTAGCATAGCATGTGCTTTTCTTTAGCCATCAATTATGACACAGGGTAATGCAGGGCACAACTTCAGTGTCACATTACAACATGCCATACAAAACCACTTTGCAGCGCTGCCTTCTGTTTGCTTAGCAATTACTACCAGGCATGCCGCTTCCCCTGGCAAGCCCTGGGCAGGATCCGGCCCCAGAATTTTCCGACATGTGCCTGCACTCAGAGATTGCCAAGCGCTGGCTGCTTCTTTACCATATTTCTACCATTTAAAGGAAGAAAAAAAACAAGCAGGTATTCATTTTTATTTATTTCTATGCTCTAATTTCAAATGCAAATTCAAGTGCGTACCTTTGTCGAGGATTCCATTAGAGAAACATTTTTATTTTTAAAAAATGGGTTAAATATTGAATATTTCCATAGGATGAAAACAGCTATTCCCATTTAGCTCGATGACAGTTTCAGATACTTGATCTGTTATTAGGCATAAAATTAACAGCTTTATCAATTTCAAATACGGGATGATTGCATGCAGGTACCGGTATATGCAAAACACGCAGTGCTGGGAAGAGGTGTGGATAATTTAGCGAGATTTAAACTCAGTCATACGTGAAAACGCCTGCCTTATGAATTGAAAAAATATCAAGAATTATTCGTATTTTAAATAAGAAAGTTTTTATTATCCTTGTCACGTGAATATAGATTGTATTTCATATGAATAGGGAGGGGGAGCCCCCTGTTTTAGCTGTTTTTTCTCTTCTGCTGTCCTTTCTCCTGCATTTGCCTAAAGGCTCTCGGTAAATTACACTCCAAGTAAATGACTGTAATTTACCCGTTGAATTCCCTTGTTCAGGAAAAGCACACACCACACATTCCAGCATTTCCACAGCTCAAATTTACCATTCTCGATGTCAAGAACAATCCACGGGCAGTAATTTGAAACTGTTTGAGCCTTCAAATAAGGGAAATTAGAAATGTTTTGAGAGCTAAGATTTTCAGTGAGGAGATAAAACCTGATAAAATCTGTAACAGTTCAATTCCTTCTCCTTTACATTTATAAACAGGGCAATAAATGTAGCGTTACGCCAGTGCCCGGATAGCGGTTCAGCCCGGCCGCCGCTGTGTCGGAAGCACCATCAGCAAGAAAAGCAAAGCAATTTTAACAAGGTGGAAATTTTTCAGGGCCCAAGAGCAAAAATCAATGCAGACGACCTTAGAGCAGCACAGAGAAGCAGCACATAGCGCTGATGTCCCAATCCCCCTCACGCCGGTGGCCATGCTCCCCACTCCACTGCCAGAGTCCTCCCCGAATTCCCGCCCAGGCTCAAAATCAGCTCTGTGTTGTGAGGCGGCTCTATCCTGACAACCCAGCGACGGCTGTACAGCTGGGCAAACCTCAAAATTAAAATATTCTATAAAACAGGATTTTAATTAACATCTAGAGCGATTAAAGCAGAGAAATCCATACAAGTTCGTGATGAATTATCCCACACGGCAGCAGGGAATGTTCTGGGCCCAGTGACGGATACGCTGCGCGACCAGGCACGAACACCTCCCCTCGCCTCGCCACGCACCAACCCCGCCGTTAGCACACTCAATAACCGCAACCGCCTATTTCGCTCTGTCTAAAGGCAGGTTTTCATATGGTAAAACTGTTATAAATCCTCATTATCCTAAATAAAATTACAGCACTTTAAACATTTCCAGGGAGAACATTCTCTCTTCTAAACAACTACCTTAGCGAGTAATAGGAAGCAATATGGTTGCACTTGTGTCACAGTTGGAAGTCTTTTTAAACTGTCGCCCTGCTAGCAAACCAATTCTACATATTAAAATAAATGGATTGCTTATTTCAAGGGGAAAAATCATTTATAAAATCAAGACCATTATTAAGATACTGTGACTTATTTCCATTCCGGAGTACAGGAGGAACAGATAAATGCAGCAACCTCTGCACACTAAGATGTCTTTTTTTTTGATGCCACAATTTTCTTTTTCAAATGAGTCATCCATGCGTACAAGTAAATTAAAAATTGATCTAGATTCCACATGCGAGGAGCTGAAGTTTTTACACGTTTCCATATACCAAACAAGTACAGATCTGGCAAATATCTGGCTAGAGGCTTTTATTTCTAAGCTGTAAGAGATCTTCCTGATGCCTTCCCTGCTGGATCCTCGTGCTGTGCAAGGCACCCCAAGGCATCAGTGCTGCACAGAGGCTGGGTCGCTACGAGCAGACCTGACCTGCCACAGATTACTGTACGTTTTGAGTGTGTTAATTGGCTGACCTCCTCATCAGTTGTCGTCTTAGCCTAAAATAATACCCTGGCCTGGCCATATCGCCTATTTATTCAGGACCCCTTAACAGATTAGTTATTTGGATTAAATCTAATCAGAGGTTCAGTTAACACACCACAGCAGGTTTGGGAGCGTGCACCTTGTAGTCACTGAGTAAATTATAGGAACCCTATAATTTGATGAGAACATGTGGGCATTTTTCCACAAGCTCATAAATTACTGATTGCTTTTTGTAGGTTTCATTGATACTAATGCGTGCTTCCCTCCATGCCTCTGCCCCAGATTGTTGCTGGCACAAACATCACCACTTGGAAACCTACTAAATTACAGAAACATGTTTAATCATGAGGTTTAAAAACTTTGTGCATTAATGACGGGGAAGGCTGCTGCTCCTGAGCTGCCGAACAGCCTCGCTGCGGGATGCCCAGGGCAAGAGGCTCTGAGTGCAGCTCTGCTGCCATGTACAATGGTGCAGCCGGGATTAGTGCAAGCTGCTCAGGGGGGCTCTGCCTGCGCACCCCGGCCTGCCAGCATCTCCCTTCTCCCACTCGGCCCCACTCCCCAACCCAGAGAGCAGCCTGTGCATACCCAGTACCTCGTGCAAACCCTGGTTTAATGGGGAAGGCAGCTAATAATAAAGGAATTAACTGCTCGACTAAGGAACTGCCAGTTTTGCTGTTGTCTTTTTTAATCGTTGGAAATCTCTCCGTTAATTTCGAGCCATTTGTAGTATCCGCTTTCATAATTGCAAACCTGGATGAATTGTTTCGAGAAGTTGAACCATGGCTGACGCCAGCAGAACCTACGAACACATAAAAGCTTCAGTTTCTAATGTCACTATCAAGCCAAAAACAATTACACCCATTTGAATTATGGCAACCAATAAACTTAGATAATCACCATATGCAACATAACATTTTGGCACTTGAACTAAAAACTCTTGTAGACAACTATAGATTGCTGCTAATGTTGAGCGCTCTTGTCCTACCCAAGGCTGCCAATAGAAATGCCAAAGCTGCTGAATGCTGCTCATCCTCGTAATGTTGTCAGTGAATGGCACATTCACACAGCCCCCAATCCTCTCTTCCCAGGCATGGTCTTCTCCAGCTGCAGCTTAATTTCCTGTGACTTGCCTAATTACTGTAATTAAGGATTAATTGCCATTAATTATTCACACATAAGCTCATCGCAAATCATGGGGTAAATGTCTTATGAAAGCTGCCATACAAGCCATGTATAAACACACTGGGATGCTCCAGGCAGGAGAATCTATCACTCAGCCCTGAAGCAAATCTCTGTGCTTCTCTTACAAAAACAGCTATAACTCTCGGAAACTCGACAGTCTTTCCAGGTAAGCATTAGGTTACAAAGCATGTTTTCCTGTGGAAGCCACAACGGTTTTATTAGTACTATAAATGCTGTTTTATCTTTCCAACTGCTATTTTTATGTTTCCATTTTTATTCTACGGTGCTCAGTTTAGGACAAGCATTTGCTTGGAGGAGGAATGTTTGCAGTTGCTGCTCCCCCACCCCACGCCGTGGCTGTCGGAGGTTTGCAGCGCAGCACCATGTGATGGGATCAGCATGCCAACAACAAAACCCAGCTCCACACTGGCTGCAGGACTGGGATGGAACCCCCCGGGTTTCTGTAATCCTAGCCAGCAAAGCCAGTGTCTGCGTGCGGACTGTACCTGGCGCTTGGATACGTGCCGGGAGGGCAAAGCATCCTGCAAGTCAGGGCTGGGAAAGACACTGAGCCCAGAAAATACAATGGATCAGGCAGAACCAAACTGGGAGTGCTGTGGAGATGAGCCCAGCGTTACGCTGTCTGGCCTGATGGCTCCTCTGCTTCATTTTAACAGGCTTTGCCATCCACTTCCAAAGGAAGCTGAAGGAAGAGCCTGGTTCCTTTGTTAGTGCACTGACACAGTGTGGGACATCGGGAGTGTGTGCACACAGTGCTGGCTGGTCTGTACAGCTACTGGGGAGGGCACTGAAGTCAGCAACCCCCTGCCCAAAATGCTGCATTGCTGCCAGTCTCTCCCAGTTCCTCCAGCGTCAGGTTTAACACTGGGAGGCTCTGATTTAACAGACCAAACTGCAGTGCTGTGATGTGCTATGCAGAGTCGAGGAGATCCTACATCAATGCTGTGCATTACCACCGAAACACTGCCCCAGGAAATTTAAGTATAAGCAGGCAGAATGTTGTTCTAATTGTTATGTTAGTACCTTCTGCAGCAAATTAATGCATGAAACATTTTCATTTCGGTACATAAGTTTGTGTGTGTCTGAGTTAAACATTTATGTTAATGGACCTTCTGGCAGATCTGTAATGTTTCAAATACTCTTGTAGAACAGCTTTTTCTAAATACATCATTTAGCAGTTCTTTCCCCATTTTCTACCTGATCTGGGGGCATGCAGGAAGGGAAACTATTTCACAGTTTTAAAAACCTCCTGCTTGAGTAACTACAAAACTCAGCTGCGTTCAGGCAAGGTAGCAATTAAGCCTGCACCGCCACTAGCAATGTAAACTGTATTAAAAAAAAAAATTAAATAAAAGGCACACTAATAGCCAGCATATGCTGCCATCATAACACCCTGCGTCAGCATGCTGCGCTCCCCCCACCGCACGCAGGCTGAGCCCTGCTCCCTGCACCCAGTCCCGCTCCCCACAGACCATGCCAGCCCCGAGCATCCTCCTAGGCTGCACTGATTGTGTGGTGTCTGGGTGCCCAGCCCCATGCACGGTGGACCTCTGCCCAGGGCTGCCCTCTCCCTGTGGCATGGCTCCTGGATGCTGTGACTGTGCCGGCTGCCCTAGAAACCCTCCCTTGATATCCATCCCATAAATCTGACAGGAGGATGCACACGTGGCATTGAGATGGCTGCCAGGATCCTGGGGTGTGCCAGGATGCAGCACTGCAGGGCACGGAGCAGGGAAGGTGCCCCCCGCCCCTGCGGGTACCCATCAGGCTGGGGACAATGGGAACTTCTCTCTGGCAGGGGCACGTGCCAGGACATGGCAGATGTCTACACGCAGGGCTTGGGGAGGCTGAGGGCTGGCCCCAAACGCTCCCCCAGCCCGTGCCTGTGCCTGGACCTCTCAAAAGCATGAGCAGGTCTCAGACCCTCCCCAGTGCCTGGGGCTGCTCGTGGCCCCAGTCCCATGTGTCTGCTTGCTGCTGGTTTCCCCTAAATTGATGTTTTCCCACTTCCGGCCTCCTTGGTGCTCAGGCAGCTGCCAAGCTCTGCCATGTCACTCTCCATTTATGGACTCTGAGCTCCCCTGATCTGGGTAATGAGGGTTTATGTGTTAATTGGAGTAAGGACAAAGATGGGAGTCACAGGCATGCATTTCCTAGCGCAGTTGATCAGAGGAGTACTGGAGAAGGTCTGTTGCTGCACCCATGGCTCGGGGGCATGAGGAGGAACCCCTGCAGCAGGTCTGCCCCAGCCCGGGTGGTCTCCTGACCCCAATTCCCATGTTTCTGGGCCTTGGGGGGTGGGATGGTGAAGGTTTTCTTGGGAGGTGGATACCTGGCACCAAGCAGAAGTGAAAGAGCAGAGCCTGCTCAGCTGTGAACTAATGTTGCTGAAAGTACCTGGAACAAGACCAGGTTTTATGGGGGTGGCAGCCGCAGGCAGGTCCCAGGGAAGGGGCTTGTGTGGAAAGGTCGCTACAAAGGGCCGAGTGCTGGACCGAAGCTGGGCTGAGCCAGAGCCATCCCCACTGCCTTCCCAGCAGCACTGGGAGCTGGCTGTGTGCTCCATGGGGAAGGAACCGGCTCAGGTTGCCAGTCCTGGCGTGCACAGCACCGGAGGAGGACATTTCTGCTATGCCAACCAACAGCTGCTGCACCAAGGGCAGCCGGACCCAAGATGTGAAACCTCCTCCCAACTCCCAGCCCACTATCTCTCTGAAAGCAATACCTGTAAAAAATACAACTTCTCTGACAGAAGCACTATTATTCTTGAAATATGTGACTAAATATTACACAGTAAAAACGTTTTCCATCTTGAATTAATTACATTTCACTTCCCCCCTTCATACGTAAAGGCTTTCGCTGTCCAGTGAAGGAGGCCCTCCTCTCCTGAGCAGATATGAAATTTGGCAAGCCTCATTTATCCTGAAATTTATAATTCAACAGATGCTTTTGCTAGCGCTTCTTGATAACGTTGCAGCAGAAAGACAAGTCTTAATTCCTGGGCATGGGAGGCTGAATGCAACTCTAAGTATTGCTATTATTTTTTCAATCCTCCCTTTAAATATTACGCTCCGCATGGTTTCTGAATCAGTTTAAACTTTCCTGGAAACTTTTATAATAAACAGTCCTGCTACATAATTTGATGTTTTTAAATGAAAGCATCCAAGCTAATCTATACAAATTAACAGATGTCCTCCTGAAACAGTTAGAAACAAAGAAATGCAGATGCGAACATCATCAGCATCCAAATGAGCTTATTGTAGGACCCTTTAAGGCACATCTGAGCGTAGCTCCAGCCTGTAGTCTACCTTTCAACTTGCAAATGACAGTGTCACCAAACACTGTCCTTCCATCAATCAAGCTGGGTCATGAATATACAAAAGGCAGCAGAGAAGCTGGCTACCTCCTGCAGTTCAACTTGGCCTAATTATCTGGGCCTTTCTTTTTGTTCCGTCTGAAGGGTATACACCCAGTCAGCTGCTGGGCAGCCCCAGGCCTCATCACGGGAGGTTACGCACACTGACCCTCCTGCGGACAGCCAATGCACGTTAAATGTGAGCACCAAATGTCATCTTCCTTATTCATCATTATAAAACTTCCCTCCCCTTTCAAAATACCAATCTGCTGCCATTTTCAGACCCTCCCCCGCACCCCTCCAAGCTGTCATTTCGCAGCGCTGCTGCCAGTCGAGTGAATTAGCATCCTAACTGATGTGCTGTTATTCTCCCATGCATCCCTCGGATGCGTTAACTAATGACCTCCCCCCAGAAAATCCCACCGGCCTCAGCACCTCCTCACCGGCAGTGCAGCTCCGGCTGGCTCCTTCCACAGCACAGGAACCGCCAAGTCCATGGCTGCCTGTAGGAAAAGCCCTTTTCCCGGGGAGAGCGGCCCTTTGCCTTTCATCATGAGTAAATCAGTGCTAATACACTGCTGTCATGTGCCACCAGCAGCAACAGGAGCCCGAGTGCTCCCAGACCACCAAGTCCCCAAGCAATGTCACTGTGGCACCTGTGCAAGCACCAGGACCCTTCCTTCCATGATGGGGACCCACTCGCCACAGAGCCATGTTTAACACCAGCTGGGGGCTTTTCTCTGGGAGGGAAAAGCACAGCCAGGCTGCTGCCCTGGCCAGGCTGCCCTGTGTCCCTCCACACACTGCTGGCACTGCTGCCAGGCCAGGGGCACAGCGCTCATGGGGTGAGGAGACCCAGAGAACAGCCCAGATGCACCACACACAGCTGTACCTTTGTGCATGTAACCCCGACCGTGACCTGGAGTGCTGCTGGGAGCCGGAGCAGATGGTGCCCTCGCCCTGGGATGCTGCAGGAGGTGCTATGGCCCATCAGCAGGCACAGGAACGCGGCCCAGCCCCTGTGGCAGCCCTCCCTCACAAATGCCACCCCTGAGCTCTGAGCCACAGAGCCAGGCTTTGACTTTGAACGCTTCAGCACTGTAACAGCTTCAACTCTTCAGCAATTTACTGTCATCTCCATTTTTTCTAAAAGATTTTGCATCTGTCCTGCAAACCAACAAGCGAAAGGCCTTTTGCCTGCCCCGGGTGATAAAACCAGGCCTGGCGAGCACAGTCCCAGCTATGGGTGTCATCCTGTGGTGGTGGGTGAGGCTGACCCAGGAGCAAGCTGCCCCTGAAGCCAGAGGAGGCTTTTGCCCAGGCTTATATCAGGGGTTGCTGTGACAGAGGGGGGACTGTCCCCAGGGAGGCTGAGGAGGAGGAGCAGGGCGTCTTGGGGCAAAGGGCTGGGCCAGCGCTGCTGCCACTCCTGTGCCCTGGCATGGGGGAGGTCATGGTGCTGGTCCCCTCCACCCCCTGCACCTTCAATGTAAAAAGACATGTGAAACTGAAAGGCAATTCATGTAAGTGAAGTACTTCAAGTCCTGAAATTCCCTGTAGGACCCCAGAAACTCTAGAAACTTGTAGCAGAGAAAAGATCTTCAAATCCCTCTTTTGGCATTGAAATCACTTTACAGACTACCAGAGTTCAAATGAATGTGGGAGGAATTTTAATGCCTGTAGGTATTTCCTGCCTGTGAAGAATTGTCACCTGGGGAGAGGACTGATCTCCAGGGTGGGAATGCTGGGCTTGGCTCTACACAGCCCTCTCACCAGCCGCTGGCCCTGACCTTGGCCTAGACAGTGCTCTGAGCACCGATCCTGCCAGCACCAGCCCTGGGAACACCTGCAAACACCTGCAAAAGCGTCTTGGCCACAGATGTGAGAGCCCTGACCCTGCACCACCATCCTCTTCTGCTCAGGCACCAGCGCACCAGCCGTGCAGCACGTCCCCAGTGTAAGCTGTGGTAGAGGTGGGGACTTAGGGAAAGTTAATCCTGGAAATGACCTTTAGAAGGAAACTGTAGCAGAGATGATTTATCACATAGAAATGAAAGCAAAAATAAAATCTGCATCCCTAATTTCTCTTTTCTTTCAAAGCTTGGTATCTGATTTTGCAAACTGCATTATATATGTTTACATTTCTATAAAAGCAAGTGCTCCTTGGAGGAGCAGCTTAGGTAATTCACATTTGCATCATGTGTAGCTATGATAAATAATAAATATGTAGCTGATAAATGGTACTGTGCAACTGGAAGACCTATTTTTTATTGAATGGCTGACTAAATACTCATGTAAAAGTCATAACTTGATGCTTCTTTTACCCTGGGGCTGCAGTAATTTATTGTCGTAATTTATATATGCTGCCTTGGTGAGGGGACAGTTTTAGCCTAGCCCAGGGACTGCCTGTCCCACCGGCTCCTCCCTTTGGGTACATGGCAGGGCAGCCCCAGGGGTCATGCGATGAGCAGCACGGTGAGATGGGTCAAACCCCCGTGTGTGGGGTGAAATGGTGCCCCGAGAGCAAGGAAGAAGCAGCACAGAGTTGCGCCCTGGCACTACGTGGGCCTGCGGTGCATGGCATGCGGTCATGGTAGAGCAGAGGGACCTTCCTCCCCAGGACCCCCGATTGGGATGACATGCAGGAGGGGACCTCAGCTGCTCTGGCACCAGCAAGTCTGCACAGTGCTCCTGCACCAGCAGCTCGTGGTTCAGAACCACCTGTGACAGGTACGTGTGTGCGCAGACACCCGCATGTACCACCACCCTTGTGCACAGACAGCCATGTGCACAGCACCCGTGCACCATGGCACGTATTCTCCTGCCCACATGGGTTCACACCGTGGGTCTGTCCTCACGTCTGTCCTTGTCCCACTGCCGGTGGGTCATAAATCCCCAGCCCAGGGCCAGACCCCTCTCAGGGGGATGTGAGGACCCTGCTCAGATCCGGGAATCTCTCCCTACCCCACACTGACGTGGTGAAACTGCTCTGGGGAATTCACCAGCAGCCTAAAATCTGCAACTCAAGCAGGAATACGGAGGTTCATAAAGCAAAGACCTGCTGTCCAGCCTGGGAGACAGAGGTCATAAATCCTGCCACACACAACGGCTGGAACTACTCTTAAAAAATGTACAGAGGACAAACCCATCCCTCCCAAAACACAAGTGGGCCCCATCACTGCCAGCCATCGGCAGGATTAATTGGAGAAGGAATTTAAGAAATATATTCCAGGCAATATTCTGCCTTTGATAATTTAGAGGCAGCCATGATAACCACTATTTGTACATGACAGTCATATGAAATAATAAACCTTGCTAGCTATAAACATTACCAAATTCTGACACTATTGATTTATTATGTCTAACAGTGACATCAAACCGAACAACTGACAGAAACAATGTTACAGCTTTAAGAGCAGTTTGTCAACGATTAATTCTGCCAAACGGGGTTTAGTTTTATGCTGGGACTGCTTGTCTAGCAGTTGTCAATCCAAGCAAAAATTACTACTGCCACACGTCTGCTCACGCCAGCCCGAGGCGCCGCTCCGCTAGCCCTCATTACCCCTATCACTGCAAATACAGATGCAAGGCCAGTCCCTATTTAATATGCGTGTTAATTATGCAAATTATTAATTGGGCTGGTGCTTGAGGACTTGTGTTTATGCCCAGATTAGAGTCAATAACTGTATCACACAGCATTTTAAGCCTGACCTGTGACAGAAATAAAGCTGTGCTGAAAGCGACATTTTCTGCTGCCGGCGCAGTGCTGCGGCTCCTCGCCGTGCCGGTTGCGGCGGCTGCAGCAGCTCCGCCGGGCTCCATGCACCTACGAGCCTACAAGCATCTCTCTGGGAGCCAGGCCGCAGGGCACTTGCCTGGTGCAGCGGGCCAGACGCACCCAAACGCACCCACGCCAGCACCCCTGGCTCGTTCCAGGTATCTGTCTGGCCATTTTCTCTCCCAGCAGGAATGGGGTTGGGACTATTTATATTCCACCGCCAATAAAAAGTGGATGACGTGATGTTATATGTGGTAAATTTGTTTGGGTTTTTTAAAATCAAATACATGCAGAGGCACAGGGACGGTGGGTAGAGCAGCAAGGCTTTTCCAATTAAAATTTACAGCAGACAATGTTGTAAATTTTATACACTTGTAATGCTTGCTGCAGTTGTGCTGAAATGGGAACTATTGATCAGCCTGATTTCCCAGGGTACATGAGGGGGAAACAAGGTATTGCACAAGCAGAAACAAAACTTTCATTTGTAAAGCCTTCTATTATACTTTACTGCCCTCATTTGGTTCCAGATGCATCTCTCTTAGCAGGAGAAATAAGGTCAGAGCCTCCTCCCCAAAGAACAGCGCAGCCGAGGCAGTGGGCAGGGAGCTCGGTGTCTCTGCACAGCACCCAGCTTTTGTGGGCTCACCCAGCTCAGGTGCCAGTGAAGAGGGGTGGCAGTGCCAGGACTGTGTGACGGCGCAGGGCAGCGGTGTGGTGTGGGGCCTTGCTGGAGCCCCAGGACCTGCACCCAGGGTGCCGAAGGGGCCCTGACCACAACAGAAGGGCTGCAGGCCCTGGAAAAGTGGTTTGATGGCAGCGAGTCTGTGTCTCTGAGATTTCCAAATGCATCCAGCCGGATTTACCGGGTGGGACTGAGGAGATGGCCCATTAGAACCCAAACGGAACAGCCCCGACCGGCAGCGCCGAGACGCCCGCTGGGTCACGGGCCTCAGTTACACCACTGAGGAACGCAGGCCGCAAGTACTTTTCCTCACAACAAAAAACAGAGAGGAAACCTGTCAGGCAATATTGTGTCCATGGGGCTGGCGCTGCCACAAGGGGCCGGCGTCAGGCACGGCAACATGCAGGACATGGCCCAGGGCATGGAACCCATGTACACTGCGTCCTGCAGCACCTCACAAGGTGATGGCTCCAGTCCTGGCAGCACACAGCCACCAAAAGCCTCCTAGAGCGGTTGGCGGGGGGCAGCCCAGCCATGGTGAGGGGCCACTGCTTGCCCTCCCTGGCTTCACGCCTCTGCTGCACCCCAGCACATCCTAGCCGCACTCCAGCAGCGGCCCTGGCCTGAGGAGATAGGTGATGCCATCCAGGCAGTCATGGCTGCACAAAGGGCACAAGCAAGCAGCGATGAGCAGCTCTGCATGGGAGGAGCCGGGTGGTGAGAGCTGGGGCACCACCTGATGTGCCCCTGAGCTGCCAGCACCATGCCCCACTCTGCCCCACTGTGCCGGGCACTCATGGGGGAGCCCGAGGCACAGCAGTACTGCCGGGGCTGGGAGAAGCCCTGAGCAGAGCTGGGCATGAAACCCACACTGCAGAGGGCTGGTGCCAGGGCAGCATGTGGGGCCATGGAACAGCACCCCGATGTGCTCTAGGGTGCACTGCAGAGCAGGCACTGCCCGGCAGCACCACTGCCACCCTGCACTGCCTACCTTCTGGTCTGAGCCCTCGGCTTCGACTGAGGTTCACACAGACAAACTCCCATGCAGAGAAGATAGCAGTTTCTAATGGAAAGCCTGGCACAAATGAAGCTGCTGCCTGTCCAACAGCTCTGTTAGCCTAAGCTAAGAGCATTTACATATGAATTACAGCCACCCTCAGACTCAAATATCATGTTCTTTCATGGACACAGGTTCTGCCGTTCTCCCTTCATTGCAGGAGTACTGGTCCCTTGGTGCTGAGCTGTCCATGAACCGCCATGCTGGCTCATGTGTAGTGAAGCTCCTGCCCAGGGTTACCCAGAGCCCAGCCAAGCACCCCTCCCAGGGCAGTGCATCCACCACCCGGCACTCAGGCACCGAATCCCAGCACCTCCCTCACCTGCACCAGGAGGTGACCCTGTCCAGCTTTAAATGTGCCACTGGCGCCACGCAGCAACCTAAACCCTACGGTGTCACCTGTCTGAACAAAAGTGAGTTTAAAACACAAACAACAAAGCCAGTGCTAAGTTAAAAGGAGAAAAAAACAGACAATGGATGATCTCAATAATGGGAAAAGATAACAAAGCCCCTGGATCCTAGCATCTGGCACTAAATGCACTTTTCTGTAAACTGAATGGCGGCTTCCAAACTGCGCCAAGCATCACTCCTTTGCCAAGGCAGTAAACAGCTTTTATCAGCAATAATGATGGCATAATCCCAGCTAAAAAGGAAAGTAACATATGGCAGCAGCCCTACAAACACCATCCCAACAAAGTAGGGGGCATTTTTATTACAGCGTCCACTTGCAGAAAACCTGCCAGACTACTTCTCTCTTTTCTCCTCTCTTTTTTTACAGGTTATCATCTTCGCTGTTTGAGCTGAATGTGGCATTTGGGAGTTTTAAACTAATGAGTTCATTTTTCTAGGAAAAAAAAAAAGAAAAAAGAAAAGAAAAAAAGAGGAAGATAGGATATCCAGAACTGACAGATGACAACGCACACAAACAGCCCTGGGAAATGAACATATATGCTTAACACCGTGCTGGGGAGGAAGAAATGCTGCAAAGGTGCCACATTATTTCAAATATTATTCTACAGTTTAGTCTTAGGTGTGATGCTGTGTTTGGAAAACAAATATGTGGGAAGTAATAATTCAGACCTTGCATGATTTTTTTCTCTAATGATGCAATATGTTATATGGGAGCATCACTAATAGGTCAGGTGTAAATCAGTGCAAATTTTGTTTACAAGCTGATTTCAAAAACAAAATTAATCTAACATTATTAACCTTTTTTAATGGCTGGCATCCTCATTTATATTTGTGGATCTAATATTCACAAAACTGATTTTAAGCCCAACTGTGTATTTATCAAAACCAGCGTGAGACACGGTGCGCGGGTGCGACACCCTGGGTGTGCTAACGGCCAGTTCACCGGGAGCTGATGGAACAGTCCTGCCCTTCCTCCCTCCCTCCTTTTTGGGGTTTGCTGAAATGCCACCTCCAAAGAGAGGAGAGATCCCCATCTTGCCTTGGCGCTGTGATCTCATCATGCAATTATTTGAAAACATTATGATTCCCTAATTATCATGCTAATTATTTTGCCCTATACGTTTGCTGTCGAGTGGTACAATTAAATGCGGGGTCCAAACCTTTGTCTGCGCCGTGCAGATGCGGGTGCTGATTGGGGAACGGGTGGGGAAATGGAGGAATGCACTAATATTTTTTTGACATCTTTACCTATAAATATTTTTTCAGACTGAAAAATGTATCTAATAGCTCCACTCACTGATGTGCTCTGCAGTTTACCACAGTGTCTATATTTCTGTTGTCAGTTTTACAGTATCTCCCTTCATTAAACCTATCAAGTTTTCCTTTTGATCATGCAACCAAGGCCAGAAGACAGATATCTTCCTGGAACAGAGCAGTCTGCCAAGTCTTTCACAAGACCAGCTTTAACCTCCCTATTGATTTTCTCAACACTGCAGCCATTCATTGTTTGTGACATTTGGCTGTCGGCTCTTTAACACCCTTCAACCAAATCAATTTCATATTTTTGTCAATGCCCTGCTAGAGGATGAGCAAAA
This sequence comes from Hypotaenidia okinawae, assembly GCA_027925045.1. Lineage (NCBI taxonomy): Eukaryota > Metazoa > Chordata > Aves > Gruiformes > Rallidae > Hypotaenidia > Hypotaenidia okinawae. The sequence goes on along the minus strand of BSDF01000019.1, from coordinate 11,914,911 downwards.
TGGGAAGAGACTTAGCATGATTTAGAATGTTGATTTTCTAGAGCAGTTTTATCTGTAGTTTTTACAAGCCTTATAAAGTTAATTCAACATGTTTATTTAAGCATACGTAATAAATTGGGAGAGAAGCACCACCAGAGTTAACTTTCACATTCCCCAAATTGAATTCACAAAGAAAACTAAATTATTACATCAACACCAGCAAAAATAAATGTGTGGTGACCTGGTTCCTGCCAAAAGCAACCATGGGTCAGGCAGGCTGCTGCCCAGCCCTGCCTTCTGTGCCAAAGCCGTGTGCCCACGCCATGCTCCAGCACCCACAGGCCCGAGCAGCACCAGCACCTCACAGGGGGCTCCTGTCCCCATGGGGAGCCCGGGCCCCAAAAGAGGAACAACTGTGCTTTGAAGCAGTGGGTGTTGGGAACCAGCACCCTCGGAGCTGGGGAGCACCATGGCTTCGGCAGGAGAGAGAGCTGAGCCGGGTCCTGGAGGGCAGAGGGACAAGGGGGTGCTGGGCAGCTCTCTCCAGGCCATCTCCAGCCCTTGTCCAGCCATCGTACCTGCTGTGCACCATTTCTGGGTTCTGTTTCCCCATCTCTACAGGCACCCCGCTGTGTGCTGCTGCAAGCACTGCTGGCAGGAACAGGGACATGCCACCCCAGGAAAGTGAGCAAGTATCCCACAACCCTCCAAGCCAATCACAGGGGACTGGTAAAACCCATGGGACTGGTAAAGCACACCCTCAACCAGCCCAACCCAACCCAAACAGCGCTCCTGCAACGTGCCCATCGCCCAAGGCATGTGGGAAGAGAGCTCAATGCACGAGATGGAGCCGCTGAGCCCAGCCCCAGCCCCACACCTCCTGCCAGGCCCCTGCACCATTGCTCTGACCCACACACAGACTCCAGGGACGCGTTTGGGTCTGAAAACACCCACAGCCAGGCTGGGCTCTCTGCCCCATCTAGTGCCCCTGTCCTCTGCTGGTTGAGCGGACTGAGGCGTGTGTGTCACCACAGCCAAGCTCCGCAGCCCCCCGTGTGCGCACAGCCTCCGAGGGCAGACATTGTGGTGCGAATCGCTTTACACAGTCTATTCCTCTGATAGAAGAGCGGCATTAAAACAGGGATTAACAGCCTGGCAGCTTCAACAGCTTATTTGGAGTCGGCAGGCGCTGCGGTGTAAATATGTATTTAGGGCATTTCTAGGATGCATGTTAAAGACACGGCGGATTATACCCGTGCCTGCGCACACCTGGATTTATGCTGTGTTTACTAGAAGGCCTACAGATACCGTAGGCTTGGTAAATAATGTTATGGAAGCAGTTACTGCCTGTAATGATCTAGTCTGATCCTTTGTGTTTGTCTACACATCTCCTCATGCTTCTGGTTTAATCTCCTGCCCTGGGGAGGCAGGTCCAAAGACAGGACAAAGATGCTTCTGCCGAGCAGGACGAGGGGCTTGTCTGTCCTACCTGCAGCAGAGGTTACCTTCCTGCGTGCGGCCCCAGCTCCTGGGGAGCAGGGACTGTCCTTCGCATCCTTCCCCTCTATTTTTAACTGCTGATAAATTGGAGACACTCCTGGTTAAACTGTGTTGGCTTCAAGGACATGGAGGACGGTGACGGTTGCAGTTGACACTTCATTACATCAGAGACATGAGCAGAGGGGATGTCCTCATCCTTCCCCCACCTCGAGGTGGCCCAGGGGGAGCTGAGGTGCTGCTGTCATCCTGCCCATGCTCCTCGGGGTGCCCAGCCCCACGGTGCTGTGGCACACATCCCTGAGCCTGTCCGTAGTTTGCTGGAGACCCCCAGTCCAGGGGAGGGAATGGCTCTCCCGAGCCCCTTGGGCTGCCAGAACCCCCCAGGGCAGAGGCTGTGGTGCTGCCAGCATCCCGCTGCCTGCCCTGTGGGAAAAGGCCTGATGAGAAATGAATTTGAAAAACCAATTGTAAAAAATAGTTTTTAAGTCGCTCAGTCCTGCCCCTGGGGAGGAAGGACTCGGTGTGTTTAAAATACTGTGCTTAAAATAAAAAATAGTCTCCATGTTGGCAACCTATTTTGCTGGGTTCCCGATATTGCTGTTTCCACAACCACGCACAGACCAGACCCCTCTTCCCCAGGGACGCTGTGGGACAGCAGGAGCCAAGGTTAAAAATAAAGTTTCCAGGATGGTTTCCCAGCCTGGTGTCCTTCAAACACAGACTATGCCAAACCAGTCCCCCACTAAACCTCACAGGATGGGATGCAACAGGATGGGATGGGATGGGATGGGATGGGATGGGATGGGATGGCACCCCACATCACCCCAAGTCAGCCCTTCCTGAACAAAAGCATCTGCTCCTGGTCCACCCACTTGAAGGGCGCAAAGCCCATGAACCATTCCAGCACACCAAGAGGGACATCAGCACCAGAGACTCCGCGGGAGGGAAGGCACCCCTCAATCCCCCATGGCTGTCCTCCTTCCCCTGGTGCCTGGGCCGATTACAGGCAGGGAGTACCTCTGCAGTGCCAAGCCCTTTAACTCTGTGTGGCTGTGTGTGACCTCGACTGGGTCCCTTGCTCAGCCTGCCCTGCACCTCCGCTGGCTTCTCAGCATCAGGGTCTTCAGTCTAACTCCCCCAGTGGATTCTGGCAAGAGCTCCCCCAGCTCCAGGAGGAACCCCAAGCTCACATCTTCCCAAGGTCTTTCCAGGCTTCTAACCTGAGCCCCGCCACATTTCTGAGCCTGTTTCCCCATCGTTTCCCACAGACAAGTGACTTGACGTACACGACAACGCAGGAGAGAAACTGTGATTTAACAGCCAAACCCATGAAAACCAAATGGCTCCACTGGTGCTGCCAGCAGCCTGCACCAGGGGAGGATCTGTCCCCAGGTCTGGAGCCAGCCAGGGAAGCAAAAGCCCTCGGCTGCAGGTTTCTGGGGTGCCCCAACTGGGACCCTCATGCGTGTTGCTGCTTTGATCAGAGCGGCCTCTGGGTATCACGATGAAAGAATGCACCCAGCCTTGTTTGGCATTTGTAAGTAAGTGGTTTTCCTAACCAAAGCACAAACCTGTCCAGTCTCAAGTGGAAGAGGTGCAAGGCCAAGAGCAGAAGCGGGGCTGTGCAGGGAGAGTGTTCCCTGTTCCCATCTACCCCAATACGCTCCCTGTGTGCCCAACACGCTGGGTTGCTCAGGCCAGCACAGCAAGCAGGGAGCTCTGCAAACGCATGGCCCGGCTGGGGCCCGGGCAGCCTCCGAGCAGGAGGAGGGCTTGCTGACATCCTTGGGATGCAGCAGGCTCCCATGCCCTGTGCCCAGAGCAGGGCCGGCGCTGGAGCTGCTCCGAGCTGCCCTCCCTGCAATGGAGCATCCTGTCCAGCTGGGACGTGGGGCTGAGCGGCCTCCAGCCAGGAGAGCTGGCTGCTCCAGCACAGGACCAAGGACCCCCGAAACACCAGAAACAGGATTCGAAGCATTTTTCACACCCAATGGAGCATCAAAAGAGCCACCTGAAAAATGCATTTTCATATATGTACTGTGGGTTTTAGTTTTCCAGCACCAAACAGGAAGGCAGGAACATTTCTTGCTTGCAACAGCCCCAGAACATTCTGTTATTCCCCTGCTATTTTACTGTGAGTTTTTTCCCACTGTGCCCCAATATCCTCATATTTTCAGCTGCAGTGTGTTTGCTTTGATGATGCCTTAACCTAGAAATATTCTGCCGTTGTTTACCCGCTGGTAGAGCTTCAAATATTATATTCTCACATTTTTAAATCAGTGCAGACACCTGAGACAAAAAGTGTCCCAAAAGCTGCCTACAAGAGCTACATGCTGGTCACTCTTTCTTGTCAAGGTTGATTTATTGCCTCCTTGCTGTTCAATTTCACATTTTGTCCTCATCATATCCGTGGCTCATGATCATTCTAGGCTGACCCTTGTAGGGCAGGCAGGGAATATTGATAAAACAATTATCTGTTAGCCGTTCATTTGATTTTCCATTTCAATTACGGATTGCACGAGGCAAAAGGAAAAAGATTGCATCATTGATTTTTCTACCTTACAACAGTAAAGAGTTGCTTTGATGGTTATAAAATGAATGCAACTCAACCATGCTTTTAAAGGTCATATTTTTTGTTTTACTGTATTTCTTAAAAGCCTTAATATATGCACCGGTTTGTGGGCGGGGGAGAAGCCGGTATGGTCAGGGCCGATACCAGAGCCAAAGCACACGCACGTCCAAGAAACACAGGTGGAAACCCCGTCTGATGTATTCACAATAAACCCGACCTTTCCCGGCACAGTCCCCTGAGCCGCTGCGCAGCCAACGTGGCTCCGGAGCCGAGCGCCTGCCTGCAAACGCCTCTCCTCACATGTAGCTAAGGAGAATTTAACAAGCCGCTCCTGGAAAAGCGGCCTCCGGCTGAGGGCGAGCGCCGTGCTCCGGCTCCGCGGCATCGCCGCACATTAGGAGCGGGCTCGCTTTTCGCAATATGCAGACGTATTATCCCTGCTACAGGGAACTATGTTAAAACTTCACCTATCTGAAGGGATGATAATGTGCTCTTGCCAGGCAGTGATCCGGGACGGTCACAGTGGCGCGGGAGCGGTGCTGAGCCCTCAGCGCTCCATCACGGTTCAGCGCCCGGCGCAGCTCCGGGGGATTTTCACATGGCCGACCCTGGGAGAAGTTCAGCCTTTGATCAAGGTTTAGCGTGCCTGGAGTGGCCGTGGCGCAGGAAAGGGCTTCCATTTTCTGTGTCGTAGGGTGCCAGCGCTGATCTCCTTAAAGCCCCAGAGTTTTCTTCCAAGACTGGATTACGCTCAGCAATTAAGGTAATGAACTGGCTGAGGTAACAAAGCATAATGATCTCTTTTGTCCTCTGAATGCTTATGAACTCGGCTCATTCACAATAGTCTGGAATGCAGAGCTCTCTCCAACACCGTGCGGCTTAAAACTGTGTAAAAATGATTACTTCCATTATGCCTTCATGGTTTGACATTTTTAATTTAAACACCTGTAATATTTAAGCATACTTCTCAGAACCAAAATACCCGCTCTCAAAGAATGCTAGCTTACATCCTTGTAATATTTTGACATCTTATGAGTATTATTTTAATGCCTGAAAAGATAATGTGATGAATCCGTCGCAAATATATCAAAATATGTGTGTAGGGGCCCGTGCCTCACTTTTTGTTTCAAAACAATGGGTTTTTCAAAATAAGGCACAACAGCTGAGGAAGCAGCAATGTTTCCATCCAGCAGAATATTGTGTCAGTGGGGGAAACAGCCAAACCACATTGTCTCTGCATATGTGCAGGCAAACGCAACACAACTTTTGCTTCAAATCAAGCCCGTTAAAGCCGTGTTAAATACCGGCATGCGCGCTGCAGCCCCTCCCAGTGCAGGGGATCCTCATGCAGCTATTTCACTTCTTTTAAAGCGTTTACTTAAGGCTTTATTTATTTTGAAACATCTGGCTACTACTTTTACATTTTTTTCAAATTTTTTGCATGATATAAACCTTCTGCACTGCAGAATCCACTGCACTCTGATCTTTCATCTTAACACATTTCCAGCCCCAAATTTCACTTCAATCTCACCTCATCTCTCCATACTACATTAACCCCTGGCAATTGCCTTCCAAATGACCCCATTAAGCTGTAATTGCCTCAGCAGGCCTGCACTTTCGCTTGTAATTCTGTACCTCTCATCTCCCAGACGTTCTCTCAGCATCATTTCGTGTTCTGGCTCCCTTCACTGAGCTCAGCTTATGACCTCGCTGCACCATGGCCGAAATGACTACTAAAAGCATAACAGAGACGGAATTCCATTACTTATTTTTAAAAGTTCTCTGGTGCCCTAATGTAATATTCTTTGGGGAGTGTTGTCAAGGATACCAAGCACCAGCCATTAAAACCTTTTGTTTCCCAAGGCATTCCGTCTTTTATTAATAAATAAAGATAAAGAGAAGCTCATCCACCCTCCAGAAAGTCAGCATGCGCTTGCAATGCTCTGCTACAACTTCAATCCTTATTCTACCCCTTGTATGTGGGGGAATGGCCGTGGTGCCCCCCGGAGTGAGGAGCGTCGGGCTGGCAGCAGTGGTGAGCTCTGCCCGGCATGAGCTCTGCCTGGCACAGAGGAATTAAAACCCTTCTGCAGCTCCTTTCTAGGAGTGAGTCCGCACAGCACTGCCTGCCTTCAACGTGCAAAGCCTTCGCACCCACCATGAAAACCAAAGCTAGCCCTACGTGTGGACGCAGCACGAAGAGGAAGGGAAAAATAAAACTATCATATCCCACTGTCAGGGCTAACAGTCTATCAAGGATAATGGGAATCCCCAATGGGGGCGAGCAAAACAGCATGGAAAAAAGCTGGCTAATCCTTTAACTGGGTTTGTGGCTCAAATGTGTTAAGGAGGAACCTCCTGCTCACGGCTGTTGTGAGACGGCCAGGAGACATATATTTCAGATTGAAAATTAATTGGTGCTGGATCCAAGCAAGCCTTTGTAGCAAGCAGTAACCTTTTCATTTTATGGTCATGACACTGAAATATTAAGAGCCCTCTTCTCCCATAAACTATATAAACAGAGGCACTCTGAAAAATGGAAGTAGTTTTTTTCTGTGGCAGAGAAGGAGTTTTACTCTTAATTCATAATAAAACTTAGCGCTGAGGCTGAGGGTGGTGGGGAACTGGTGGTCGAAGGGTGCAGGTGGAGGGGTCATGACTCGTCCAGAATGTGATGGTGGGGCCGGGCACCTCTTGGCATCCGCCTCCTGATGCCTGCCTGGTGCCGATGGCAGAGCCAGCTGGGAAGGTGCAGGGGCAGCTCTGGCAGCGCAAGAGGTGGCCACATTTCGATCAGCACCGTAACTCTCTCTGGGGGTCAGACAGAGGATGTTGGGGCCATGAGGGGAGATTGCAGTCCCTGCAGAGCCCTCTCTGCCTGCGAGCTGCACCCGTGGAGCGGAGGGCATGCAGAAGGGCTGTCGGAGGCTGTCCAACACCGCACCACACGGCAGACAATGCTGCAGACACGGCAGAACAGCTGCTTGTTGGGACGGTGCATCAGAAGGGTATTCACTTCATGTGTGACCTACCCGCTGTTCCCACAACTGCTAGGCCAGGTCAGCTCTCCTGATCCAGGAGACCCTGATGCCTTGCGCTGACTTTTGTTACCCTACTTGTGGCAATAAACAAGTTAGGGAGGATTTTTAGCCAAGAAATAGATTTCACCCAGGGCTTCCAATGAAAAGCAGATTCTCAAAAGCCTTTCATTTCTCCTCACCAGAAGGATGGCCACAGCCCATGTCTCAGGACGTCTGCGCATCCGTGATGTGGTGGTGACACTGCCAGTGGCAGCCATTGCATGGTTCTGCATTGGGCCCTGTGCAGGCTCAGGTCCTCCTTGACTTGTGTGGGGCATCTCAGCTCTGGCATGGTAATGTGGGGCAGCATCTGTAAAGGCTGGCCTGCCTCTGAAGTCATCTCCCCTTGAAGTCACCTCCCCAGCCATCTCCTATGGAGAAGCTGCACAGATAAGATGTTAAATGAGTCACATCACCGACCCACTCCAACAGTACCAAAGGAGACAAAAACCAGACCAGAACTCTTCCGTGAAGGGGTGGCTTTGGCTGGCGGCTCCCTGAGCTTGGCTGCTCCTCTGGCTGCGCAAGCTGCACGTCGCAGTGAACACCACGGCTCTGCCAGTGTTTATTCTATACACCAGGCAGGAAATTTCCATTTCATGCATCACTCCCATTCCGTACCGAGCTGCGAAGTCGGTGCTTACACCTCACACAAAGCCAGGAGGAACTCTAATTGCTTTGGTGTTGCTCTTGTTTGAGATCTCAGCTGAGGCTCATTGGGCGCCAATGCTGTTTGCTTTCCAGCAAAGCTCAGCTCTTCAAGCGAGGAGCAGAGACAGGGAGCTGAATGAAAAGGCAATCTAAGGCCTCCCATTATTTTTGTTTTCTTCACAATGAACTTTGATTCTATCACACTCTGCTGGCTGGGAAGCCCAGGCAATGCCGTTTTTGTCAATGCCTGGGGCAGCGCTGCTCAGCACCAGGGAAGGCCACAATCAGCAGACCCGGCTCTGTCCCGGTCCAGTTACAGGCACACAGCTGCCAGAATCACCTTTACCTCCACTGGCTTTTCATGAGAGACCATGGTGGCCTCTGCATATCACCTGCAGCCCAGAGCATGCTGGCACCCGCTCCCAGCACCCAGGAGTAATGCCATGCCGGCACACCTTCTCATGCAGTGATTTGGCTTTTCCCATTATCAGCTCAAAGAGGACAGGAACTTGCTGGCCTGTTCCATGGAGGGTTTACATGTACGGTGCTGAAACAACCGACAGAGATGTTACAAACACCCAACAAACAAAATCACGGCAGATGAAGTCCCTTCACCCCCCAAACTTCACGGTGTTTCTCGTGGGTCCGATCACTGCAGTGACACAAGTCACAGGTGCTTCATCGTCACTTCCCGAGCTCCTGGATGTGCCTACTGACAACGGCAACTCAGGAAGCAGTATGGCACCAAGGCCACAGCAGAGGCAGCTGTGAAAAACACGTTGTGCTGCTTATGTTCCACAATCCTTTTCCTCCCTTCCCAGAGAAAAGAACTAAACTAAATAACTCCATGCCCCATTTACTTCTCACCTACCTGGGGTGCAGGAGGCATCCCTGAGCTCTTCCTACGAGGCGCACCAGAGGGATGCAGCAGCCTGGCAAGCGGGGGGAGGATGAATCAAACAGTCACATTTAAAGGAGTATTTTCTCAGTGCCAGGGATGCTGGCAAAGGAGAATTGCACACGAAAAGCTGCTGAAAAGAGCCTCTGAATAGTTCTGTGGGTCTGATGTTCTGGTTGCCATGCACATCAACACTGCTGACACCGCACCAAATGGTGGCCAGAAAAATCCAGTGTGAAACAAATAACCCACCAGCATGGCCCGCCAAGAGAGCTGAGGCGAGCAGCACAGAGACAGCGCTGGCCAAGAGGCCTCTTAAAGAAGAGCAGAGGAGTTCCCAAAGCTTTCAAAGAAAATCTCCAACCTGGGAAAATTTCCTGTTTATTTTCAAGACTTCCCCATCTGTGACAATACTTCTGCAGGCAATCTGGAGTGCCAGCCACGGGGAGGGCCTGCAGCCATGCATTGCACAGCTCCGCTCTCCTGTGACCTTCCCACCGCAGCAGGACAGCCCTGGGACAGCCTGGGGACCATCACAGGAGCCGCCGCATGGTCCCGCTTCCCATTCTGTACTTAGGGAGCGATGTTCAGTGTGACAGCTTTGGGGGGAACCAGCCGCCAACCCTGCTCTCCAGCCAGAGGCTGCCGTGCTCGTGCTGTAGCCAGTATCTGCACCGTGTGCGGGTGCCCTGCTGCACCCATAGACAACACTGCGGCACTAGCCAGAGGAATGGAGCTGGTAACGTCTGCATCACACAGACACTGACACAGACCTGCCAGGATGCTGGCAAGCGCAGCCCTGCAACCAACAAGCAGCACTGTCACAGCCCACACCATGGTTGTGCTCAGGGCGAAGGGCACCAGTGGAGATGGCAATTTTGCCACCAAGGTGATGAAGCCACCAACACCCTGACGTGACCTCAGGAGGGAAACGGAGCTGCCAAACCTCCACCCATGAGAGAGTGGGTGGAGAAGGCTCAACAAGGGGGTCCCCAGTGTTGGGGACACTTCCTGCTCCCCCCACATGAGGCACACTGGGGCACCTTCCAGATGCTGCCCAGTTCCCAGGAACAGACAAAGAGGCTGGTGACCTCTCAGGGGCCGCCAAGACAGGTTTGCTCTGGTTAGGGCTAACCCCCTCTGAAGGGACATTTTCAGCATCACCAGGAGCCATCCTGCCATCTGTGCTGAGCACTGGGATCTTCTCTTTCCCCTTCGGGTGATGAAAGGCCGAGAAGGAAAGGCAGGTGTTACCCCCAGGAGGGGCTTAGCCCCCACTATCTCATCACCGCTACCCCTTGGCTTGCAGAAAGCCTGTGGTGGAGAGCGCAGGCCCAGCTCTTGCTCAGAGTCTGCAACAGACTCCTGGGTGCTTGTGAGGACCTGCAAACAGGCAGCCTCATTTCCCCCAGCAGCTTCCGAAAGGTGGAAGAGCCACTGGGCTGCCCGGAGGCGTGATGCCACCATGGCACAGAGCACTGCCACCCCTCCAGTCCTTACCATGCATCTCCTTGGCTTTCAGGGCTTGCCTGGCAGACACAGACAGAGCTTTACTGCAAGAGCACACGTTGGCAGGGACGTTTATAATTGAAAAAATAAATACAGGGGTCTGCATCGCCTCCCTCTGAACCCTGCACCACGAGTGAGATCTCCCATTTCCACCAAAGCAGTTTTCCTTTCCATGCTGCAGGACACAGCTGCTGAGCTCCCTTCCCGCTCACTCCGGCTCCTCAACAATTTTAACTCCTAATTAACTCCTAATCCCTGAACTCCCAAGGAAATTCTTGGTTATTTCCTTTCTTGCCCTGCAGCCCTGGCACCAACAGACAGCGAGTGCTGCTCCTTCCACTGCAGCAACTAACTGGTCAGTGATGCTAACACCTTGCCCAGAGTTACTCACTCCACGTTACAGCAACCCCTGCGCAACAACCTGAATGAACTGGAGCTGGGTTCTACAGCTGACAGCAAGAGCTGAGCAAGAAAGGGGAAATTCCCTGGATAACAAGGCCCCCAAACCCCATTCGGCAGCCCTGCCACAGGGACCACTCCAGCCAAGCACTGCTCTGCATCGCAGACAAACGATGGACACTACAAGCACCTACAGCCCCCGTTGGAAAGAGCCTTATACGGAACAAAATACTCTTTTTGTAGGTAAAAATGATACGAAGCAGAAGCTGACGATAAATTTTTCCTTTCAGTTTTAATCAGGCTTCCTGTTGTAAAAGCTCAGCAGACAGTGACGCGAGACACTGCCTCCCAACTTCGGTTCACCTTTGCCGTTCCACCAGGGACGCCGTGTCAAGATTGTTCAGCTTTTTTGATGAGTGCTGCGTGGGTAACTAATGTGTAAATGCAGATACGTATAGAAAGCAGTTTTGACAGTGATGTATTGCAACTGGTTCCAGATGTCGGCGAGGGATGCTTGGCCAGGCACCTGGGGCTCGCCTGCCACAGAGCCGCACCAGCACCAAACCAGTCTTCAAATAGATCACAAGGCTTTAACTCTCCAATTATAATCTTGCTAAACAACCATCACTTGAGCTTCTGCTTCTCCTCTTCCAGGATGCCTACAAAATATCTCTGTGTTGTTGCTCACATTTTAATTTTAATTAAGGGGAGATAAGCTGCAATGCGAAGCTTAGCATTAAACCCCACAGTTTGGCTGTCAATGGGAAACTTAAAAGCAAGCTGTTGAATCAGTCAAAATTAACCTTATATTAATGTTTAACATTTTTAATATTGCTACACCAAAACGTGTGCATTGCACATGCCAGATATTTAATTAGATATCCCCTAATTGCTAAAGTCAATGTTGAAATGGCACAAGTACTGCATCTCCCATGGAAAATGGACACAGGTAGAGGGTTTGGAGCAAACTGCTGTAAAATCCCTGAGGAACACACATGTCCATCCAGGATTTGCATCCGTCGTGCCAAGGGTTGGGCAATCAGCACACGCCAGCGTGAAACGTGTCCCACCGAAACAGCTCTGTGGGTCCCCTGTCCTGCTGCTCCCTGCCTGGACCCTCCATCCTCCTGACCCACTAACAGGGAGATCTTAGACAAAAATAAAGATCCATTTGAAAACCTAAGTAATTAAACAGCTATATTCGATGGATAATTAATGCTGACAAGGGGTGGCTGGAGGGGTACCAGGCAGAGGGCACGGTTTGGCCCGAGGAGCAGCATTTAACCTGGGAATGGATCAAGTGGCACTTCTCACAGCCCAAGTGTTGGTAGCTCAGCTCCAACATCACCACTCGGCCTAAAGGAAATTCTTTAAAGAACCTGTCTGTCTGTCTCCCTCCTCCTATGACACAACTGCACCCCAATCATGCCTCTCAGGGGATCGATTACTCTTCAGGTGATCTCTTGGTGAGGGGTGATACCTGGTGCCTGCTCCTTGATGGAGACAGCTGCAGGAAGCAGGCACGCTGCTTGCCCTGGGACAAGGAGGGCACCTGTGCTGCTGATCCCCTTGATCACATGGAAGGGTTCAGGACACGTTTCAAAAAGGAAGTGTGGTGCAGGACCCACGCCATCACACCACCGCAGCACACGCTCCCCTCCCACCCAACCCTCTCCATTCCCTGCCACCCCGTGCGGTGCTCGCAGCCCCCATGATCAATAACCTTATAATGAGTAAACTGTTTAACTGGAGCCTAATCGGGTGTGCTGGGCCTGGTGTCACTGGGCATATTGATCAGGGGGAAAGACGGGCTGACCAGTCTCTGCAACTTTTCCAGTTGGATCATCAAATTTATTTCTAACCTGCATTTAAATGATCAACCTGTAAAATTTTATTACCAGCACAGAATACGCTAATGAATGGTGCCAGATAGCACAAGAGCCGTAAACTATTACTTCCTCTCTGCTTATAGGGCTTCTGTTATGACAAACCTTTATTAGCCTTTTGCGGCATCCCATAAACCACCCGGAGCTGGGGCTGGGCTTTTCCTCCCTCTCCTGCAGCCGGAAGCACCCAGCCTGTCCTGGCTAGAACAGAAAGTTCCAGGGGCATTTTGATGGACCACCGAGCTTTTCCAATGACATGCTCTGCATTTTGAGACAGGGAGTAGGAACTGAAGGACCTTTTGCTTCACTAAAGCAGAAACTGATAAAAAATGGCCTTTCCCTGAAGTCAGTAAGGCAGTGAGGAGTGAGGTGACACCGACACCTGACAGGTGGCAGGGTAACGTGCACGAGCATCGTGGTGTGAACAGCCATCGTCCTCACCAAATCTCACCGAGCAGCACAGCCTCCTGCCAGGCTGTGTGACGGAGACAGACACGAGGACATGGCTCTTCCAGCACACCGTCACTCTTTCCCAGCCCTTCCCATTCCTTGGTGCCTCTGCACTAGAAGCCACTAGCACTTCTAGACTCAGCTTGAACATTAATTAAAGCACTGCATTAATTTTTACTCTGATTTTCTATTTAATTTTCTGTGTCCTGGCTAACAAACTGATCAGAAGTTGTGTCTGGAAAATCCCAACATGATTTGGGCAGCTAATACCGAGACGGAATACTGGGCAAGTAATTAAGATGGTTGGATAATTGCAAGGAATGTTAATTCTTCCCAGCTTTGTAGCTGAGAACAACGGAGGGTTTGCAACCCAGCCCCCGTCAGATGTCATGTGCTGTGCAGGGAGCGAGTCAGGGAGCGCGGGGCCCAGCAGGTACCTGCACATGTGACAAACCCCTACAGAAAACTCCCAGCATTCTGGGTGCTCCACTGCTGTTGGGCACCTTTCTCTGCCTGAAGAAAAGGAGGAGGATGATTACGGTGCGACTCGCAACGGGCATTACATGTGTATCTCTTCCCGAGGAGACACGTCCAGATTCGGAATGCCCTGCAGTTCGAGGGAGTGTTCAACGTCCCTCCACCAGCCCCCAGATCTGCATGAGCCGGTCGCCGTGCACCCCTGGCACCACCAAATGCCCCCTCCCCTCCCGCCCTTGTGCACTGGGGTGGGTTTGCTGCGCTCACGGCTGCAGGGACAGAATTCACCCACCCAGCCAGACTGTGGGGGTCCCAAGTGCCACCTGCAGCCCCGTCCCAGTCGGCAGGGCAGGGCCTCCCCCACACATGCTCCCGATACCGCAGTACAGAAGTCGCTAAGGCACACGCACGTTTCAGCACTGCCACGTGCACCCAGACTACAAATCAGCAACACATTTAGAGAGCCATCCATATGCATCTCATTCTAGGTACAATACCACATGAGCTGAGATTTGGGCTTCAAACAGACAGGATGTAAATGCAAGTAGGAAACATATTTGGAGGCGAAGTTGGGAGCCCTTTTTCCTGCAGAGAATCCTCAGAGTGGAATGGCCTGGCAGGCAGGTTCAGCCAGGCAGAAAGGCTGAGATCATTCAAGAAACAATTAGAGAGCATCGTGTGGGGAGTGGAGTACTTAGTGGGGAATGCACCCTGATGCTCCGATGGGCTTTTACTCAAATTAACAACACATTTTGCAGCCTCGCAGCCTCTGGTACCCTCTGGTACCCTCTCCTCTTGCCTGGGCAGCAAGTTGGGAGGAACTTTCCCCAAGTATTTTTTGAAAATAATTCCCCAGCCTGTGAGGGGGAGCGGTAGAGGGGGCACCTTGCATTTCATGGGGTGTTCATGGCATGGATGCCCCTGGATGGAACTGGGACAGCCACCCTCCTGCTGCTGTGCCTGTCCTGTGGCACAAGGGTCCGGCCTGGCTGGTAATGCAATGGGGGGCACGGAGGGGGACTGGCCACCAGCTCCCTGTCTCACACAGGGCTGCAGGGACACATCCAGTCTTCGCAGGCATCACCAAGGTGCCAGCCTAGAGGACTGCTCTCCTGCAGCATGCGGGAGAGGAGCAAAGCCAGGTTCAAGCATCAGGCACCGGCTGCTGCCTGCCTAGAAATGGCACTTGGAGCCCAGTGCTGCCGAATGCTACAGAGATGCCTGTGTCCCGGTGACATGTGGCCCCACGCTGTGACTTGAACTAACAAATATTCCATGATCTGGATATGAAAATCTACAAATGGAAATTACCGTGGGCACACGGTCCTTTGCCAGCCGAGAGGCAGTAAAAGGAGTTAAGAGACACTGAGGAGGCATGGTCGCTTATCACAAATATTCTCCAGAAAAATAATAATAATCATCAAAAATTGCATTTTAGGACATCAACATTAAGAATATGCTGCTTTAAAATGTGCTCTTTATCTCAGAGACAGTATGAGTGTATGCCATGTGATGGAGCAGTTGCTATGGTAATGCTCTTTACTGAACAGCAGCCTAAACAAGTGCATAAAGCCCATTTACAGCACACCGTGTGCAAGCCTGCGGCACTTGGGCAGTGTGCTGGCACAGTAGCACTGGCCCCAGCCCACAGCACTCTTAGACCCATGTAAATCCAGAAGGCTGGAACCTTCTGCAGGAGCATGGTACAGCCCGCTTCACCCCCCAGGTACGTGCTGGTGCTGCAGGGCCCCATCCCTGTCCCCATCCCCACAGGATGTGCCCCGAGGACAGGGCATGTGCCTGACAAACTTTCCTGACAAGGATTGTGCCTGACAAAACTTCCCTGCCACTTGTTCCCTTGCCATCCCACTGCAGAGGGGTCAAGGGGTCCCTGCAAAGATTCCCACAGCCCATAGCAGAGCGGCCGTCCCGAGGCCACTGGTGTGACCAGCCCTGCTCGGCCACCCACACGCTGCAGAGGTGGATACTCCACGGTCAGGTCCTGGTGCACAGGGCAGAAAAGTAAAGCTACATGTTCCTGGAGGCCTTTGGGGAACAGCCCTGAGACAGAGGGTGGTGGGACACTCCAAAGAGACCTTGTGCCTTCGTGGCAGTGACCCATGGGAGCAGGGCAGGGTCGGTTCTGCCCTGAACTGAGCACCAAGGGTGGGCAGCAGGGCCGGCCTCTCCGTGCCAGCCAGGAAGGGACCCACCACAGGGCACGGCCACAGTGGGGATGCGTGAAATGGCTGTCAGCCAGGAGCAATGGCAACAGTCCCCTGCACACTGGGCCCAGAGCGCTGCTCGCAATACATACACACACATACATGCTGCACACATGTGCGTGTGTGCACAGGAGGATGCTCTCTGCTGCGCAACCAGGGCTGCTGGGCAGCAGCAGGAGCAGCTCTGGTGAAGGGGCACCCCAGGCAGGACCCTCCCGCCATCCCAGCCACGATGCCCGGCACCTCCGGCAGCCACTTGGCTGCACCAGGGCTGGGCCCTGCCCTTGGAACCATGGTGCCTGCGGTGTCCACCATTCAGAATCACTCTCCTAAAGTACCACGGCACAAGGAGGCCACCAACCCAAGTTTGCAATCTGCCACCATTTCCAAAACTTGTTTTGCAAACATTACATTTTTATTTTACTTATTTAGGGAAAATTACACAATTCTTCATAGCACAGTTTAAAAATAACTCCACTATTAATGCAGGCCCTTTATTTAATCACTGGCTAATTTACTCCTGACAGAAAGTAAATTCCACTATTTTCTGTGAGGCTTTATGAAATTGCCATCATTTTTAATTAATTCTTAATTAAAATATATTACACCACAGCTTCTACCCATCTCTCTTGATATTCTAACATAATCAATTCAAGACCATTTACATATCATTAATTAAAAGCCTTCCTCTCTCATCCTTAAAATCATAATGAGGCTCTATTTCTCATTAGCAGCCTTTAAGGGATAAAATAACAATACAGACAAGAATGAATGGTAATTTCAAAAACCTCTTTTCTGCTCCTGCAGCCCCTCGGACTGGACAGCGACATCCCTGAAGTTGGATGCTGAAGGAGTTCTCCAATGCTTGGCAAAAATAAATAAATAACCCACCACCACACAGCAGCCCCCATAAACACCAGCCCCAAATTAACCCCTGCTCTCTCATTTCCTGCCCCCACCCAGCACCCAGCCAGCGTGGGCTGAAGAGGGGACTTGTGCCTGGCACTGAGCACGGCTGCAGGCGTCCTCCTGAGCCCCCGGCCCACCCTCACACCTCCGCCTCAGCACCTGGCAGAGGTGGGACACGTGTCCCAAGCATGTCCCCTCCGTGTGCAGCACCGGCTGCAGGCACCAGCCACGTACCCCCTCAAGCCCGAGCCCCCGCTGAGGGGACGACTTTGGCCCCAAAGCACTGGAGCCAGCGACAGAGCAGGCTGTAGATTGCCAGCTTCTGTCCAGGCCACGACTCCCACACCGCTGGCAACTGCCGCGTGTGGGAATGGTTCAAATCCCGAGACACTAAACACGCACAGGGACAAGGACAGAAAGCAACTCCAGCTTGTTCATGACATGGTTTCTGAACACCCGAAGGTGCCAGGATGAAACCCAGCCCACTGGTGGGTGCCGGAGAGAAGGGCTGAGCCAGGGAGAAGCGTTAACTCCCAGTAATTAAACTCCAGAGCTGAGGTACGCTCCACGCCTTCATAAATGAGCTGTGATATATGATGCTACTGTAAAAAATTACCACTTATTGATAATGAAAGGTAAAAATTAACCACCTATTCAGTGATTCTTTTCCTCTTCCAGAAGTTTAAAGCCACAGATGTCTCAGTAAAGATTTACTGCAACTCCTGCCTTTTAACCCGCGACTTCCAGCATTTGGCTGTGAGTTGGGACATTAATGCAACTTCCACCATGATTATTTTTATGATTAGTGTGAAATAAAATTTCATGGTGTATCTTTTGCCTTGAGCATCCGGGACAGTGCCTTTTTTACACTCAAGAAGAGGCTGAATTAAACCTTAATTTGTTATTACCTTCTTCTAAAGCGGTTTATTATTCACAGTGATTCCTGGGCAGACCCTGAGCAGGGAAGGGAAGCAGAGCTACTATCAGAGAGTGACAAAAAACAACACAAGTAATAGACAAAAAATCAGATCTATGTCTCGGGAATGTTATGCAGAGTTATTGTCACCAACATTAACGATATCTAGGTGCTGCATATCAGGCAAATCAGATTTATATCACTGTCTTCTGCCAATTGCAGGTGCTCCACCACAACTTGTCAAGACAGCCTGTCTGAGTCTTCACACGTCAGACAGAATCACAGCACTTGGTGTTTTGGTCTGTTGACAGCAATTTATTTTGATGTGTTGTCACAATATGGAATTCTTCGAGGCTCTGCACCACGGTGCCAGCGAGTCCTACTGTACTTTCCTGCTGCCAGATGCTACAGGTTCGTAGAGGGAAAAAACACTGACAATTTATTAAAAAAGGGGTGAAAAAAAAAAAAAAAAAAAAAAGGCAATTCTGTAAGCGTTGGTTGGTAAGATGCTGGAGCCCAACTGTGCCCTATGAGCATGGACAGGGTGGGGAGCCCAGCCTGTGCTGCGGGGATGGGACGGGCACTGCTGGGGACCAAGGGATGGGCTGCTGACTCCGGAGGAGACCCTGCCCTTGCCCACCTGCACCTCGTGGCACCGGTCCCACTACTTATGGAACCAGCACTGGACCGTGGGCTTGGGTGAAATTTCACTGACTGCCAGCAACTGTCACACCATGGGCGCTGCCCCGTCCTCTCCTTGTCCCAAACGGAGCAGGGTACCACAAGCACCAAGTTGCAGCCCTACTGCCAAGCCAGAATGAGTCCCTTGGCATCAGGACAGTGTTTAGGACTTGACTTTTCACCTGCTGTTCAGCTCCAACACGAATGGTTTCCACTGGGGGCCAGTGCCAGTGAGCAGGGGTTCCTCAGCAGCAAAGGGCGGCAGCGCCAGCCCACGAGTCCCCTCGATTCTGGATGCACTCGTCCCCAGAGCAGTGTACTCCCACTTCCCTGCTGTAAGCACTGGGTTCGAGTTTGCTGGAGGCGGCTGTGGAACAGGCTCCTAAAACCCCAAACTGTTCGGGGAGCACGCGGCCTCCCACTGCCATAACCAGAGGGGGTTCTGACTCCGGAGCCACTTCTCTGGCTGCTGAGCTGTTTTAGCGTGGGTCTCCCCCTGGCTCTGCTGTCCCCTACGTGCCCCCCTCATGCCCTGCTGCAGGCTGGCAGGAGCAGCATTTCCTGAGGAGGAAACCAGGCTGATTGCAAGTAAAACAAGAAAGGAAAACAGAGCGAGAGGTAAGTAATAGCAGGGAATTCTGTTCAAGGACTGCCTGATTAGAAACAACCACATTCATATTCAAACCTTTTAGAAGCCAAGTTGCCTTTCTCAACAAGGTGTCTCTGTGGATATTTGCCCTGCTTTGTTATGGGACTCCTGACACTTCTAATAGAGCTTCTAAATAAAAAAAACCCAGTGCATTTGTACTGCCAGGCAATAACCTTCACATTTTACTCTTCATTCATAATGAAAATTAAGGGCACATGACCTGCATGCTAGGTGGCTTCCAGGACCACATGCAAGCAAATCTATTCCTATTCTATAAATGTGGAGACTGTGTGGCAGTAAGCACTGCAGCCGTAAAGAAACCAGAGAAACGCATCAGGGGGACGCCAGCAAAACATAACGGGCGTTGCTGCTGCCGCGCAGCCCCAACGCCACCTCGAGAGGCCGCTGGCAGGGAAAGCCTTCCTGCGCTGTAGGAATGCTGCCTGAAAATCTGTTTGTGATTATTTTTCATTCAGAAATATGATACAATAAAGATATCGCTATTATTCTGTGTTTATACTGGAGGAAAAAATAACTAATGCAATTTGATCCCGTACAAAAGCACAGCGCTCGCAGGAAAGAAGGCTGTAATTTGACAATCAACCCTCACGGAACAAGCCTGATGTGCTGAAGTGTTTATTCCAAAGGAAACACTTCCCAAGAATATTTCAGTGAAACAGGGTAAAAAGCAGAGCACTGATACAAAAAATATCAGCACTCAGGAAAGAACCATCAGCACCACTTCACATGCTCCTGTGAACGGCCACATCGAGCAAAGAGGCGGCTCTGGAGGAGACAGCGCAGCCGAGGGGCATCCCCGGCATTAGCTGGACCGTGTGGCAGCCCCACGGGAGCCCAGGCCCCTCCGATCACCCGGCTGCTGGGAGGGCAGTGAGAACCAAAGGAGGCACTGGGCAGCAGCAGGAGAGCTTGATCAGGAGCTGAGCCAGTCTGGATAAAGGGAATGGCTCTCTGGGTTGTGGCCAAGGTGGACACCATGCATGAGGAGTCCAGGGTTTGCTTGGCCGGGCAGGCCGGGTGGGCAAGCCTGAGCCCTGCCTTGAGCAGGGAACAGCAGACCCACACTACGGGGAGCCCGTCGGGAATAGGAGAGTCTTTGCCCTCCTTCTTTCTAGAGGAAAGGCTCCCAAGCATCCTCTCCAGCTCTGTGGCAGAGCCTGGCAGGCTCAGGTCAAGTTGACACCATGGCTATCTCACTGCTGCCTTTAAGCAAGCTCCTCCACAGCTCCTCATGCCATGGCTGCCGTGCTCTGCCAGCCAAGGGAGCGCAGAACAGGAGTACAGCTGCCGAGGCTGGTGTGCTCCCAACACCTCCCAAGAGCACCCCAGGTGTGCACGGAGTGAAAATCTGTGTGAGGTAAGCGTGTAAGCAGTATGAGAGTTGGGTCTGAAGACTCGGTTTGGGCAACCTGCCACTCAGTCCTCGTACCCCAGTGATCACTGTATCCAAATGGAGTCAATGACGCAGACGCCAATTAACACATGCCACTCCGATTTGCTTTTCTGTGCCATACTTTATTAAACACTTTCAGATGTAATTGAACAACATTGTTACACAATTAAGCACCATACAGTACTGCACTTTAAAACAAAAGCTATGACAGTGCTGTACTCTATTAGCGCTGTTAGATACTGTGTAATGTAGTAAGTAATTAAAAGCTAAAACTATGGTACTGTAACAATCCTAATCAGACTCCAATTTCTGTAGCAACAGAAGTATATTAATTTTTTAATACAATGCAAGTACCTTAGCATTATCCTACAAAACCTGCGTGTTCCCTACACCCAAGAAGAGCCAGAAATGTCCTCTTCTTGTGCTGGCAAACACGAGCTAACCCACGACAGTGCCGGCACAGTGCCAGGGAAGAGAAGAGTGCCAACCCCACACTGCACGGGACAGGGACACTGTGCCTGGAGGGACCAACGCTCACAGCTTTCTCACCACGCACCGTCACCCCCCAAGCACAGTCTGTAGGGTGAGACCTGCTTCATGGGCATGGCTGCTCCTTGCATGCATCCACACAAAACCTTCAGGGGCTGATCCTGAATGTCTTGGTCCTCACTGCTGCCCAGAAAGGACAGTGTCTGTTCTCTACTCTAAGTAAAAGAGCTGTTCTCTGCCTTCTGCACCAAAGGCTGGGATCTAGGATGTTCAGCAGAGAGCTGCTCCTCATCCCAAGCTGTGCAACATGCACTGCACCAAACCTCAAAACCTGCAGAGTTCACTGGGAGTGTCAGAGCCTGGGCTGGGAAACCACAGCTTCAATTTGCCTTTTGCCAGCAGCGTGCTCCGGGGTTCAGGGAAGGCAAGAGCTGCCGAGCCTCAGAGCGTCTGTGTTCCCCAGGAAAGCTCAGAGCTCTGGGCTGTGCCTCCCACTGCAGCACCCTGCTCCAGCCCTCACCACGAGCTGCGCCGGCACCGTGAAGAAGCGGCACATTCTTCCCTCAGAGCATGGGGAAGGAAGCACTGGGAGCCAGGGAGATGTAATTATAACACTGCAGATTAGTGGGATGAGCAGAACTGAAGCACAGACAACAAAAGAAGGTTCTTTCTCAGAAAATCTGCTGGGAAAAAATAAAAGGAACTAGAACAAAAAAGAAACCCAACCCAAAGAAAAAGTCCACCCCTCCCTGGTCTCTGCAGGCTTTGGAGTACCTGGGATCAAAACCTGAAACAAGTGCAAAATAATCTGAAGCCAAAGACTGATGAAATGCCACCAGAGCCCCGTCCTCATCCCTGGCTGGCTGCTTATCCCTCCCACGTGAGCTGATCCGGATTGGAGTGGATGAAGCAACAACTAATGCAATGCTGCATATTAATGCCCATCAGCCTCCACAAACCCCAGACATATTTGCATTTGAAAGTTAGTCAGGATTCACACTCCTGGTGTCTGGGGATCAGCACCATGTTTATGTTTAGTGCTACATTATTCCTGGGTGCTGTGGCCCATGGAGCGCTTGATTTACGGCGTTTCAGTATGATGTGGGCACACAACTGGACTAATGCTGCGGACACAACACAATGTCCAATGGAACGTCCCTGCTCAGAGGCAGGAACACTGCCTAGTTCTGAGATATTTCTACTCTATGGGGATGTAAATTCGAAGCTACATTTTAAAAATATAGTAAATCACTGGTAATACACACACTTCTGATAGGCTCCCATTACATTTATTATGCAAGTTTGGAGATTCAAACCATTAAAACTTTTGGAACTGCATTACAGACACTATGGCATCATAGTTACAACTCCAGCTTGTGTACCCACAGAATGGGATGAGGACAGAGAGACTCTAATGGAAGCTAAGGAGAGGCTTAAACAAAGGACTACAATGAAGTGTGAATTAATGGAGGCAACACTACGGAACATCCTGCAACTGGAGGGCACGTTCTGTGGCCAGTCCCTCTTCTTGGAGGAAGAAATCCATTTGGTGCTGGTACAGAACAGTGTAATAAATTTACCCAGCGTTTCCATAGACCAGTGGGCACTCCAAGTGGATCAGATAATCAGCATCCCTTGGAAAGACATTGGGGGCCACAGGCTCTTCCCTGGATCCTCTCCCTTTTGGCCATCTTGCACTGAGGCTGCTGGAGAGCTTTCAGAGATGTGCAGACCATAACTTTCTTATCAGCTACAAACTTCAGATTATTGAGCTGTGCTGTTAAGGTTATTTATAAAAACCCGTATCTGCCAGCCTTCCTTCTGAGGTGCAGCAAGGATGTATTCCATACATAAAGCACAGTCCCTGTCATGTTAGTCAGGACCAGGTACGACAGGACCGACGGAAAATGACTTATCTTTTAACCATGACTGTAACGAAGGAATCCGGATTCAGCCACACCCCTACAGCAAATATTCCGGACATGAAAAGGGTCAGCCCTGCAGACAGAGATGCATTGTCCCCAGCAGCAGGAAGAACGTGACCTAAAACACATCGGTACACTCGGTGCCCCCAGCCGAGGGGACACAACCCCCAGCGACTGCAAATGCAGTGCTTACCGGCAGCAGCACAGCACGGACGCTCAGCCACCCAAATGACCTTTTTTCCCTTCAACAGTCTTTTGAAGAAAAATTTGTGGTGAAGGCTTCTTGCTTAAAGAATATATGGGCTTATGTCAAATGCATCAGCCCAGGGACTGATAATTGCTCGGGCTGCGAAGGCACTGGGGCCAGGCACAGAGAATAAAACGGTAAAGGGAGTACAGTGGTTATTTATTAACTTTAGCCCCCAAAGCCTTGCTGTATTCCCAAACCACAGTCCTACTGGCATGAGAGGCTGCTGAGATGGAAATCTCTTAACTGCCTCTCCTGCTTCGGAGCTCGCGCTTCCCTCCGGTGCCGAGTGATGAGGTGGCTCTAATGCTCGCTGGAGGTACAGAATTTAATGCGCCCCATAAAAAAATCATGTACTGCCCTAAAAAAAGGCTCAAAATCCATCAAGACCCCTTTTTCACTCAAGCACTTCCAAAACAAAGTTTGTATCTGAACTCTCTCCTCTCCTGGGTCGGTGCCACCCAAACACCAGAGGTAGCTGGCCCCCCAAAGCTCAGGTCCGCTGCACCCCCAGCTCCGGGGCTGGGGAGCCCGCAGCTCCCCACGTGGGGAAGGTGCTCAATGGCTAATGCCAGCCTCACCGACCCTGCTCCTGGAGAAATTCTGAGATTATGCCTTGAGGCTTAGATGGGATTTAAGCACTCCCTTGCCCTTCCACTGGCACAGGGTGGGTCTCGGCTTCAGCACTGGTGGCTCGCAGAGCACTGGCTACAGGAAACACCAACGGGAATAGATTAAACCATCCAAAGTAACAAAGAAAGGAGCCCCTTTCACTCATAAAGACTCATTTTAAAAACAAAGCCAGCCACAAAATCTGTGTTGCCACCCGTGTTGTTTGATGTTGACTATTGTTACAGAAATAAAAGGAATTTGGGATTGATGTCATTGAGGGAGGATGAAAAATCTCCAAGACACTTGCAAGCACAGACATCTTTCTGATACACAAAATAAATAGTTACAAATAATTCTGACTGGTGCTGGAAACCAGCCTGCTGGCTTTTGGAGTGTTTTTTTTACGGTTGTTGATTCTGGCTTGTAAGAGAGAAGTTCATCAGGAGGAGTGCTGGAAAGGAGTCTTGCAATTACTTGCAAACATAGTCACAGTCTTTGGAAACTCCACCCATAGAGCTGCCATCAGTGTAGTTCATAATCCTAGATTTGAACAGCTTTTCTGACTGCAAGCTGTCTGGGTAATTGCTAAGCTGTCTGAGAGTTACTATTGAACTCTGTCCTTTTTTATCTCACTGACTGACTACTATTTGTTATTAGTCCAAGTAATAATAATATATTAATGCACATGCTTAATACACAGAAGTATATGTTTGTATTGAAACTGCACTGCACTCTGCACTCTTAAGTGTAGAAAAGTACCGTGAGCAGAACGAACAGTCACACAGAAAGCCAGCTATCATCTTCCCAAAGGCCACACAAAACCACAGCCTCGGTGTTCAGTGACTCCTACACATGAAATGCTTTGCACTGACCGGCACGCTGGAGAACTCAAGCAGTTTCCCAAATCACCCCTGAGCGAGTGTCCCTGTGCTGCACCACAGTCCGGATGCATCAGACCACACCTGCTGCCATCCTGCATGGGTGTGAGATGCTGCCCGTCAGCAGGGAGAGCAGCACTTCAAACCCAAGAGCAGCCTGTGCTGGCTGCCGGAATGACATGTGTGTGCAGGGCTGGAGCTCTGGCTGCCTGGGGCAGAAGAGTTTCCAGACCCACCTTGCAGCTCTGGGTGCTCCTGGTCAGGGACACCCCTTCCTCCCTGCTGGGGGCATCGGGTCCCACCCTGAACTGTCTATTTGGGAGTCACCCTTCCCAGGCAGGGTCGAGGAGGTGCAGAGCATCTCCCTGCCAGTGACGCTCCCAGCCTGGACCCACCTCATGTGAACCAGCCCCTGGAGTTGGGCACA
The DNA here is from genome assembly GCA_027925045.1 of Hypotaenidia okinawae. Taxonomy (NCBI): domain Eukaryota; kingdom Metazoa; phylum Chordata; class Aves; order Gruiformes; family Rallidae; genus Hypotaenidia; species Hypotaenidia okinawae. The sequence goes on along the minus strand of BSDF01000019.1, from coordinate 11,890,138 downwards.
CCGGTACCCATGGAACTGGGCACGTGCTGGTGGTGTGAGCTGCTGCATCACTGGGGTTCAGAGCCCCAGGAGCTACTTCTCTGTATGAAAGCTGACCCAAACATAAACATTAAAATATTTTAGATGGACTTGTGATTTGAGTCTAGACCTGGAGTTTTGCTGACATGACCAAACTAAGCTCAAGGGTCCCCTGAAGACTGATATGCTGGTGCATCATTTGCCACTGCTCCAGTGACACAGCAGTGACCCTGGCCACCACAGCCAGTCCATGCTCACTTTCTCCCAGGAGGAGATCCTTTTATCCAAAAGTCTTGGAAATTAAGGTTTTCTCCATGGAATGCACTCCCTCCTCTATTGTTGTCAAATAATAGGGTTATTAATCTCTTGTGTCCATGTAGGAAGCCTAACATCTATTTATGCTTCTGAAGCAAAATACAGCCCAAATTTGAGGAAATGGGACACTCTTCCTTCAGGTGTGGCATGGTGGTTGAAAGTCTGCATGTCCCTGTAACCCAAGGAATGTGGCATCTCAGTTGTGTCTATCTCACTCCTTTCAACACAAATATTGCCAAGAGTTTGATCACTCCACCGTCACCTCACCTGGCAGAGTTCCCATCTTCAAAGAGAATACATGTGCACTGTACCCTGGCTGGAAGTTGGTGCAATTAGTTTACTCTTACAAGGAAAGCTGTGAAAGCTGGCTGAGGAAAACAATTCTAGTTTGTTGACCTACACAGAAAGCGAGAAAGGACCTGACTAACAGGGTGAAGCATCCTTCTGCAGAGGTGCCATCCTGCAGCACAGGTCCAGCCTCTGCTCCCTGCTGAAGCCTGCCCACAGCTCCAAACCAACCCAGGGCAAAGCACAGCCATATAATGGCAGTGCTCAGTAAGTTTAATTTCTTATTAGCGAAACACTAGTCAATAATCCAAATCAAGGGTTGGGTTTTTTCTTCCACATTTTATGACTGCTGTGATGAGGAAAAGATAAAAAGGACCATCTATGCTGTCAAGAGCTGTTCTTTCAGCTACTACCTGCACATGGTGGTTAGGCACAGATGACATACCAAGAGTTAACTGTGACTCTCGATATACACCATGCTCTCACATTGCAGCATTTTTCCTTTTTGTCAAGACTCAACGTTTTGTCTCCCGTAAAGACCCAGATTCCAGAATTATCTGATTATTTGATCCATTGCATCCTGCCCCTAAAAATGTATTTGTAGATCTCGTATTTGTGCAGGAAAGTCACATATGAAAATAGCAGAAACTCGCATTTTCAGTCAGTTTCATATGTGGAATTCTAGGCTATGTAAAATACAGAGCTCTTACTGACTGCCAGGATTATTTTGATATAGGTCTTAAAAGTCCTTATTGTGAGGCTTTGATTCTTTTTTATTAATATTCCAGTGAGAACAACTGCCATTTTCTTCTTAAATTGGCCACTCCAACAACAAACTGCTCCCTCTAGAAGAGGATAGACTGGAGGAGCCCAGCACATACAGAGCAGCTTGGCCTAGATCCAAGTCCCCCTATCGCTGATCGAATCCTGGACACAATCAAAACAGTAAAAGACAAGCCAGCATAAAGCCCGGATATGAAAGCTCTGCTGCACCAGCCTCAATCAGCACGGGAGCCGAACAGGAGGTGTGAGGGCCATGCGAGCCAGGGGCTCCCCAGCTCGGGAGCCAGAGTGTGGGCACTGCCAGACTTGATCCCAGCACACAGAGTCCTGATTACTGATGAATCATTAGATAGAGCAATTTGTGTGGTTTTTAAAAATACACAATTTGTATTCAAATATTTTATTTTCCAGTCTTCTTTCGCTGCAGAAGCAGTGTAACACATGCTTTCTTATGTAAATAATACTTCAAAACAATCGCACGATAATTATTCAGTCCAAACCAAACAACAAATACTAATTAAACCGAAAACAGCACAGCAAAGAAAAGCATGCAGAGGGCCTCGTGTCATTACCAGCCATTTTAACCTAAAATAAATCCTCTGAGTAGGAAGGTGCCATGGAAGGATCTCCACCTAACTTGTTGTTCTGTTATTTGCACAGTTTTAATAGGATTTTTCTATTAATCTGTGACAAACCATGAAATTTTATATTTTCACCATGACCAAGCCATGAAATTTGCCAACTTTGTCCATGATTTACACTGGGTCATAGTTATAAGGTCTGTTATGCTTTTTAACTAAATAACTACTGAAGCTTCCCCTTTGGACAGAATGAAGAATTTGCCTATAATTAAAGCAGGGATTGTTAACTGCTGGCAGTAAAAGTTTACAGCATTGTTTGACAGTCGCAAAGATAAGCCAGTAAAACCCCGGGATGCCGTGTCTACCTGCACTTCCCACATTTCCGAACAATAGGGTTATATCTCTCAGCATCACGAAATCAATCTCAGATTAGGTAATGAAATATGCACCAGCCTTTTCCCAGAACCTTTGACAAATCACACACAATCCTAAATCTTCATAAATCACGATTAAAGACAAGTATATCATCACCAACGCATATATCTTCCCATGCCTGACCCAGAGACTAATGAGAAAAGGCCTAGACTATCTCATCTGATTAATTAATTCAAAATGTCTGCTGTTATTCAAATGTGAGGCTGGTATTATTTGAATAACACTTGACAGCAGTGCCTGAAGATATCATTTCTGATTTGTGAAGCTGCTGCTGCATAACTGATGATAGTTTATGAAAATGTTCCATCGAAGCTGCTTTTCTTGGCACAACTGTGAAAGATTTTCTGGAGAGAAGGGTTTTTTGTCAGTCGTTGATGTTGCTAACATTGTCAAATATTTCCAAAATCTGTAACATCTTGGAAGCCCTCTTTTCCTGAAGCCTTGATTGAATATTAGTTTCTTCATTTTCTAAGAATTAAATATCTCAATATACAGAGATGTGTATGCAGCAAGGCCAAAGGCAGCCGAATTCGACCCTTCCTTCCCACACCGCCTGTTCTTTGCCAGCTCAGAGGACAAAGCGTTGTCTCTCAGGGCCAGAGAAGGGCTCGGGGAACCAGCCACCTCCGACCAAAGTCTTTTTACTTCAGGTCCATGCTCAGCGCTATGCTCGTAGGGGTATTTTTAAAGACACGAGGATAATCCCACAGTAAGATGTGTGTGAGCATGAATTTTGACAGAAAACACCAGAAACAGCTATGTTGCTGGGTGACCTTGGCTGGTGAAGGCTGGTGCACTTGCAGCTGTGCTTGGTGTTGCCAGACAGGGTCTGGCCATGCCGGAGCGGTCCTGTCTGCTCTGATGTCCTGACAGGCAGAACCCTGTCATGGGGAACGAGTCCCGGCTGTACCCCTGCCCCGCTGGGAGCCCCTGGGGAACAGCCCTGGCCCAGTTAACAGAGGCCTTCCAGTTAGTATGGCGTTCAAACATAGTGGTGACCACCCACAAGTTTTATCTCTTTCTCTGAAACACCGGAGTCTTCTCTTTCTTCCCCAACTGCGGTGCCACTGAAAAACCAAAGCCAGATGTGAGAGCCCAGCACCTCCTCTACCCAGTGCCCATGAAGGCAGGGACTGGCGGACGCCATTTCCAAGGGATTACCAGGGGAATCAAGTCTGCAACATTGGTGGTGTCACCAGCAGCCAGAAGCCACCATGGCAGCTGCCGGAGGTGTCTGTGCCCAGAGCATGTCCCGGTGCTGGGGAGAGCCCACACAAGCACCTTCTTCTGCCCCAGGCCACCCACACCCCAACCAGGGGCCTGCTCGCGGTTTGCCGCCTGGAGAGCACGTCTTGCATAAAACTCACAGCAAAGGCTCCGGTGGGTTTTTTTCCCTGAAGCATTTATACACTGGAATGTGCTAGGACACTTGTCATGGGGCCTTCTGAGGCGCTGCTATTAGGAGTAATTTAAATTACAACTCTGCACCAATCTTTTAACAGGAATCTTCATTTCAAACTTGCCTTTTTTCCAGCAGCTAATGAAAATCAGAATTTTATTCTAAACATACCATACTGCAACACACCTACAACCCATCACAATCAATTTTTTTTATTAGTGGATTGTGAAATGTGACGCCATGCTCGTAACAGTTTTAAAACTGTGCTATTCTGAAGCTGTGTAGCCATAAGCACTAAAAGAGAGGATGTAAAATGTATGGTCTAAAACGAATATAAATCAATCATTATGACAGAAGTAGCACTTATTTGAGAGTCAGAAGTGAACAAAATATTCTGTGTCAGCAAAACGTCTCCTGTCAAAACCTGCTCTTTAAAATTTCACTACAATGTGCTGAGACAAATGTCCTTTGCAACTCCGTGTAAGTAAGCATGTTCTAAATCTTCATAATTCAAACCTTCCCTGTTTTCAGGCAAAAAAGCAAGCTGTAAACAGTGGTATATTCCTGCTGATAAAGTAAACACGGCACTTCCAGCCACGGCAAGCATCAACTGCTGCTGCCTCCTCCATCAGCTCTGGCCTAGGACAGACAGCCCAGCCCCTCTGATCCAACCCTGAGGAAACCATGGGGAAGACACATCAACACTTTTACCCAAACTGCTCCTTCCTTAACAGCGAATATTAAGCTTGTGAAGGTCAAAAGATCATCAATGCGAAGGAGTATGCTTGCACAGAGATCACTTGGAATGCTGGCACGTGTCTCCCCTGCGACCCATGGGTGGGTGGGACAGGCACCAGTGGTGCTTTATGCCACACCCACCCAGATGCCTGTCCAGGGCTCCCCAGTTACACCAGTGACTCTCTGCCAAACAACATGCCAATGAGGGTGCCGCTGCAACCCGTCTTGCTCCCATCCTGCATCCTATGGGATGCTCTGCAGCAGGCCAGGTCTGGTCAGCAGTGTACTGGTTCCCTTGTGGTAATCCCGACTGGGATCTTAGCAGGATCCCAGCCACCTTCCGCTCTCTCCCCAGACCCACTCATTTCCTCCCTCTGTGCCTTTTTTAGCATGCTGTTTACCTTTGATTAACTCACATGCATTAGAGCCCAGTTAAATCTTAAACCTAAGCTATATGGGCTAGCGATGTCTTTTTTTCCTCCCCTTTATCCTTCCCAAAGGCACTGCAGGTTCCCTACGAGATCTGCATTATGTCACTCTTCAGTGTGTAAAATAAAGGGCATGGAACTAAATCAGATCTCCAGTCTTCCTTACTTGGGATGACAGCACGAGCCGAACACTTTTTAAGTGGTCACACTGTTTGCCAGGCTGCTGCTACCTTAAAATACTAACATAGCAAATTTAAGACTTTACAAGGGTAAATGACTGCAATTTATGTCGTCATACTCATGACAAAGCAACCTTTTCCATGCTGAAAATACTGGGGAAATAGATGTTGGGTCTTTCGAGCATGTCCCATGTTTATGGGAAAGTGAGAATATAACAAAGGTTTTATGTTACTCGTTCAGAAGAAAGACCATGGGGATTTCAATAGTACATTTTAAACTGGACACAACCTGCCAGAGAGTCTCAAAAGGCAGTATATTAAAGGTCTGGGATCCATCACAATTCCTAAAAAAATCAAGCCCCAAAACAGAGGAGAGGACAAAGACAAAGCAATGGCTGTTGGAAACAACCTCTTCCAACTCAGGCTTCTATTTTTGCAACTGTATACATTAAAAAACCTGTTTGAAGATTAAAAATGCATAAAACTCGGAACTGACATTTATTTCCTGCAAAACAATCTATTTTTTCAGAGCGACTTTTTCCAAAAGATGATAAACTCCTTCTCCTTATGTTGTGCCTTAAGACATCATATGCTTTTATCCTTTAGCAAAATATGAACCAGCTACTAGGCTGACAATGCCAAGAACCATGACAAAATGGATTATTAATGAGAAACTGATCTCCAGAACTCTATTAATTTATGTCTTCCTGTCGGATCCCAAAGATCTATCAGCCCTCTCACTCAAAGAAAAAAATGCCAACATTGTACTTTGTTTTAAAGTTCTGCTTAGATGAAGAATTCATTATCCAAAGCACTGTTGTGTTATTTCAGTCTTCTGGTAGAATAAAGATTCTTTATCAAATGGCTTAGAAAGTCGCTGACAAGTGCGAGGATCTTGCAAAATATATTTACATCAAAAATTCTATGAGGAATCTTGGAATTTTAGCCTTTTTTTTTCCTTTTCTCGGCAGCACTCCTTGACTCATTCTGACCTGTCAGCACTTTGGAGATGAAGACCAGGATGCTCCAGCTGTAAAAACCTGAGAAAAACTAACACGATGGTGAGCTTTTAAAATTCTTAACTGTCCTAATTATTCCACCACGAAGGAAAATGATCTAACGCATAAACAGAAGGAATCAGATTTCTTTGTTGAGCACAAACAGCAAACATAAAATATCCTTTTAAGCCTCCCTGAAAAAAATCTATCTAATCTATGCTTATCATAATATTTATGAAATAAAAAACAGAGAGGAAAAATTGCTGTAATGTACTCTGAGTGACCTCTGCTTTCGAGAGAGAATGAAAACAGCCTTTTGCTTTTCAATCCCCATCAAAGTGGAGTTAAAGGAGGGACAGCATTCCCTTGCTCGCTGCCATTAATCATTGCTTTCTTCAAGCAAGTGCGTATTAATTTCTGTCATCCCAAACATCATCGAGTATTGTTACAGCACCGTTCACTCCTCATTCACCACCAGTTGTTACCAGTTTCCCTACACTGAGCAGAGACAGGGTGAATCGTGTGGATTTCAGTGTTAGAGGCCTTTATCCCTGGGGTGCTGACACCAATTAAGCCATTTCAAGAAGAAATGAGAACAGGCGCAACCCTTCTCTGTAACAAGAGCTTGCACCTAGCTTTGGCAGGTTGCCATCCGCTGCTGCCTCGCACTACAAAAACACCCTGCCACATCCCGGGAATTATACAGCGTGTTTACATTCCATCTTCCCAGCACCCTGGCACATTTTTTCAGATCTCCAGTGCAAAAATGCGGTGCAGGGGATGGCATGGACACTCCGCAAACCGCCCTCCCAGATACACGGTGGCTTTCGGGGGAGGTTTGAGAACTAACCAAGCCTTCTCCCAGCACCGTGGTTTTTAATCAATTAAGACGACTGCTGGGAAGAGCTGAGAGAGCACCGGGAGCACGGGCTTGGGGTCTTCTGCTGAACCCCACAGATGACGACGATTTTACCACTGCAATATGACAAATACCCTAAATGCAAAAATTAACTCAATCTTCCAGAATTAGAGCATCATTCGGGCTGACTGGCAACCAGCATCCTTGCGCTGCTGCCACTGCAGCAGTTTTCGTTTGGGGGCCTGCAGGAGCTAAAAAAAATTGCACATTTCAGAAGAGTTACCTCAAATCCTTAAAATCAACACCTTTAATGAGTTTAATTAATATCATTCGTACACTGCTAAAGTGGGTGTAGAGATTTGTCAAACTCTCTGGCAATATTGTTGATTTTCTCTGACCGCTTTAGATCCAATCATTCTCCTTGTTTCAGACATTTACATCTGCTTTTAAGTTTTTATGGTTGCCTGTTGGCAGGCAGCAAAGTGGAGCTGTCGATGCTGCTGCAGAATAATGCAAGGTTTGTTATGAATTAAATATTAGAAACCTTAACGCAGCGGCCAATAAGAATTATTTGCCTTATTAAAGCAGCAGAAGACGCTGATTAAATTTTCATTGCATTGCAGTCTTTTTCCCATTTCTGCTTTCAATTCATCATTCTAATGTATGAAAGCCTTGCCGAATAATGGCATGGGGACTTAATTTCTGGAATGCAAATATGGCAAAGAAAATACCATAAATACCCTCCCAGAAAACATTAAACAGTCAGTTCTAATTAAGTGAATACTAACTAAGTAAATATTCTCTTAAA
>BSDF01000019.1:11839809-11877309 GCA_027925045.1 Hypotaenidia okinawae | reverse complement strand
AATGAAGTCAGAAAACTCTGATACCCTTTTGCTAGAGGTCTAACCATGAATTATAAAAACAAACATCCTGAGTGAAAGCCAAGAAAAGCAGGCAGCTGAGGAAAACCTAATCGCTTTGCCTCCAGGAGGGAAGGCTGCGCTTGGGCTCACCCTGATCGAACGGAGGGGATATGGATACTGTACGAGTGCTAATAGATTACTTATGTAACAATTGGAATTACTCCCAACACTTGATTCAACACGCAGCACCAACTTAACACAAGCTCCATGAAAAAACCTGATGGATCCTATTCCCATTTTAAAGACAAGCAAAGTGAGCACTCGCACTGCAGCAGAGTGGTGACACCCACCGGGGTCACAGCTCCTTTCCTCCCTGGAGCGGGGAGGAATGCTCCTTCCTTCTTCTTGCGTCAAACCCAGCAGTGCCGCGCTTTTGTCCCCAGCACCCTCTCCTGCAACAACGCTGCCGGGGTCTACTGCTACCACCAAGGTTCAGGTTGGCCACAGATCATTGTCCTTATGTAGGCTTTTTGTTCAAGAACATGAAACTCAGAATTAGCAGCTGGAGACCAGTGGCACTTTCTTTTGCTCTCTGTGAGAGGAACCAGTGTGGCAGCTTCAGGAGCTGTTTTGCTCTTCCCAGATTCAAAATGGTTCACTACGATAACTGAAGTTCCTGGGATATAAATTGCTGATCGGACCCTCTGGGCCAAGCAGTTCAGGAGCTCCTGGGACGCAAGGACAGAATCACAGAATTGTAGGGATTGGAAGGGACCTCGAGAGATCATCGGGTCCAACGCCCTGCCAAAGCAGGTTCCTTAGAAGGGAAGGGCCATCAGGGTTTAAATGAGACCCACACTATGGAGCCTTTGTTGGTGAAGAGCCGGGAGGGCTGCTGGGGAGGGTGGCTGGGGAAGGGCTCACAGCTCCTGCGGGCGCCGAGGGCTGGAGACAGCGGGCAGGGACCCGCAGCGCACGTGCTGCTTGTCCTGCGCTGACGTGAAAACCCCTGTGGCTCCAGGGAAACCGCTGTGGTTTGTGTCTTATGTGGTTCATGTTAAAAATTTCCCAACAGTGATAGACTTCAGCTGCCAGGATCAGGGCGAGCATGTGCATCCAGCATGAACAGCCCCCGCACGGAGCTCTGGGGGATTTTTTTATCCTTTTCCCTTTCTTTTAAATAACTATTGGGGCTCATAACAAGCACTGTCACTCCAGCACTACTCCCCTGATTGACTTTGCAACAACGATCTGTGGAGGAGATGGGCACACAAACAGCAAACATTCTGCAGGCACTCAGGCAAAGAGGACTAGAGAGGCTTGGGTCGGTTTTGTTTTGGTTTTATTTTTTGATAATTTTTTTTCAATTTCCAGGATTACTTCTCTGATACTTTGTTAAGCAGTATTATAAAAAGAAAACCAGGCACGAAACTGTAGTAAAGCAACTTGCAGGCTAAATAAAAAACACACAGAGACAAAAAAACTCAACCAACAAGCAAACAAAAAAAACCCCAAAACAGGAAAATCTGAACTAAATCAGGAACTCGGGTCTTTGAGTCATCCTGAGCGTGATAATACTGCAGAGGTCTCAGCACAGTGATCTTACGTATCATATATGCTCTAATAAATAGGTTCAATGAGTTGAGTTAAGGGCAGAGTTTAACTATTAACTCCAAATTTCCTCGCTCTTATGGCTCTAAGTCAATCCCTTAATGTTACTTTAACGTAGTTTCTGGCAGTTGAATAAAATCTATGGTCAATATTGCAACCCTTCCTTCCTAAACGAAGGGAAATATACGTGTGATTTACATAAGAAACGATGGGCAGTGCCCTGAGTAATAAATGTCCCAGGCCCCTGGGCCAGGCATCCGAGCCGACCGTTTGACTGTAGCCGGTTGGACCCTCATCACCCTGATCCCAAAACCAGCAGAACTGGCAAAAATACCTCCAGGCAGCCAGAGCGCTCAGCACGGGAGCGGTGAGCAGTCAGAGAGGTTGTAATACAAAGCTGTAAGATATATCTAAAATAATACCACAAAAATCAGATGACACAAAGAATTCTAATACTTTCCTTTTGTTAAGATACAGTAACTGAGAATACAATGAAAATCTTCATGTTCAGTATCTCCCATTAGATCAATTAATATTCAGAGAAAGGCTTTAACATGAAGTTTAAATAATCATAGAAGGAGAAAAAGAACCACCAATGTTCTAGAAGCTTCTCTAGACCTTTCAATCAATTTTATTTATATGCAAAACCAAGAGAAACTCAGAAAAAACAAAGCTCCTCCTGATGCTAAAGCTCTCAATTTACTGACAGGCAAATGGCTTCATGCTGCCACTTAATCTCATTTCTTGCATAATGCCCTCTAATTAGCATATCAAAGTGAATTAATACTTCTAGGGCATTAGCAATGGGAAAATCTGCTCCAGGCTTCACAATAGCAGTTAAGCAAGAGCCAAGAAATCCTCAAAAACACCACAAACCACTTTGCATTGCAAAACTGTTCAATTTATTTATCCTCTCTCTCTAAACACTTTTACCGCACACTGTTTTACTACTGTTCACCAAACAAAATGATAATTGCCAAAGTTACCAGCATCTGTAATGCCTGTTTAGAATCTTAATTTAGGCTGTATACTTGAAGATCTCTGGATGCTTTCATTGACCCTATCACAGACAACAGGATATACTGAAAACCCACTGTTCATCTAAAAAAGAAAAAAAAAGGGGGGCGGGGGAAGCCCTTGAGATGAGACTATTAAATTCCATTTTCCACTTACAATAAATAATTAAAAATTAAATATGAAAAAGCCACCTGCTGGACAATGAGGAATGAGAGATGAGCTTTAAATGTTGATGCATGACTTAAGCATAGCAGAAGGTTTTGACCTGTAAACACACGATACAAAACCACCCCCTTTCCAAGTGATTGATCTGTAGGACACACCACAGTTGGTGATTCATATATTGTTACAAGTTCCTATGACTGTGCAACATGCATTGGACTGATTCTTAACAAAAGAATTCTCAGTAAAATACCTAAGAGAGAATAAAATTAAAGCAAGCGCATAATGATTTTTACTATATGCCTTTATGCAAAAGATGCTATTTTTACCCAGCTCCTGAAGCAATAAATACGTTCTAGCTGTTAGTCAGGCGTCAGACCACTTCTTCTTTAAAAAATATTTTCAGAATCAACTTTCAATCACAGGTCACTTTGCAAAATATAAATTGGAATTTACAAAGGAGGACTAAAAAAACCCCTCAAACTTCATCATCTTAGTGCTCTCCATCAGTCTTTCAAACCAGAAAAAGAACATTAAGGGAAGAGAAAAAATAAACACCCAACCCAAAAGCCCCCAACAGTAGTGCACCCACCATCACCCCCCCAAGGGGGCTGGAGCTAACGGGAGGCTAGCAACAAAGAGAAGCAGAAAATGCCAGGACCAGGGGGGTTCTGTTTGCAACATGGCGGGGCAAAAAGGAAAATAAAGTATGGGAATAACAAAATAAACGATGATGAATATTTATCTGTTACTCTGGGCCCTCATAAAGAATGTGTGCTACTGAAAAATACACAGCGCTGAAGTACCAAGCTTCACTCCCTTCTGTACGACATTCCCTGCTCACTCCCATTGCACAGGCAGCGTCATGGAGGAGCCCCAACGTCCAGCTGAGAAGCACAATTCATCTGTTTGGCTGATGAACTACTCCAACTTTATAAAAGCATGAACTATAAGAGCTGACAGAAACTTTAATAATTTATATTAAATATTGATGTGAATTATTTACTCCATTCATACTTAAGGACATGAATTGCCTACCAGAGAAAAGCAAATGTGACAAAAGGTCAACACGCTGGTGAAAAAAGGCAGGCTGTGTCAGGCATGTGTTATCTGAACCATGCTGATCACCTTGATAAGCGAATAGCATTAAACATGACTGCTGAGAAAACAAACAAAGCATTCTTCTCAGGGTGTCAATTCAGGGAACACAAACAGCTACATCTAATTCTACCCACGATACCGGGACGGGAAACTCCGCTCATTTGGACTCCCTAGCACACGGCTTCAGAACTCATTGCTGCTGCTGAGAGAAATATCCATCGAGCCATCGATGGCATTGAAAACAGCCTCAAAGCTGAGCACAGATGCAAGCCGGACCCTTTCCCACTCTACTGTATAATTATTACTACAGCCTTCAGACGTATTTAAATACTGCACTGCATCTCTAACTGTTTAGTACGTCTAATTCTGCTTATATTTGGCTACGGTAGCCTGCAAATATCATCATATTAATGTTTCATACAAATCAATATTTAAATTGAAAAAAGACAGCATAATATCCGTATCATGCAACTTTTTCATTGCAAGCTGTAGGAATTGAGCTTGATAAATGTGTAAATCCTGAGAAAAAAAAGGGAGGGGGGCTCTTTTGCATTCAGCACACACTATTATAATAATTTATCTCTGAATGCAAAAATTCCTTAACTTACAACCAGCATCCTGGAACACACCACACGGACTCATGTAATTTAGTATTTTGAGATAAGCAAGCAAATAACATCAAATTCAAAAATAAAATGAAGGACATGAGAAATAGCTATAAAATAAATCCCTGCTCCTAGTTAAATTAGTATTGACAAGTAGGTCCAAATTTATCCTTTATGGAGGAGGAGGGGGGTGTTAAAAAACAAACATGTGGAAACACAGATCCTGGTAATCAATGTGCAGACAGATATTTAAATATAGGAAGGAGTACTAACAATGGTAAGGTCTGAAGGGACTGCCTAGGTACAGGTTCTGTAAGACAAAGTAACATGGATTGCTCTAATGAAAATAATCACTCTGTTTCCCGAACCAGAGAAGTGCCCTGATAGAAATCCTCCAAAGAAATAGGATTTTGATAATGAATGTGTTTGAAACAGATGACCAAATGACAATCAGGACACTTTATTCAATTTATTTTCTCATAGTAGGACATTTATGAAGAAAAGCAATGCCATTGCCATGAGGACAGTGTACATGACCTAACACTCCACCGCACATCATCATTTGTGATACATTTGCTGACAATTAAAAAAAAACCCAACACCCAGCGTCCACAAGTATAACCAATGGTTCAGCGAAAAATCCAGACGCTGAAGCACAAGAAAGGAAACAAAAGCCAAACAATTTAAACTGAAGGAGAGATGTGCACACGTAAGTACACAATGCTTACTTCCTTATGTAGTCAGACTAAATCACAAATACGTATTTAGCAGCTTGAAAAAACACCAGGGCTGCACATAAATATTTTAAATAGCTAAACCGAGCACAATAACATCACAGCTGATATTTAGAGAATAGCTAACACACACACACACGTACATACATACACACACACATATATATATATGTATGCTCTCAAGTGCCATTTCATTGTTCCTTTCGAACTCTGTAATATTCAGACAAGACTGCTTGGATTGTATATTATATATTCCTGCCAGTTGTTGGCACTAAATGACAGTTTACAACCAGTGAAAAGTTGAAATTTGTGGAGTGTGATCCAGTTTTAAAATAACCACGGAGAAGAAAGGGGTTAACATTTCCAAACTGTGTGAGCAGACCAGGCAACAAGCGAGTCCTCCTCAAAGCTAACAGGCAGTGGTCGCTAACAGGCAGTGGTCGGGTTGTGCAGCATATTGACAAGGGGCGTTCCTAAAAGAGTTGGGCCATTCTCATCAATAAGGAGCTCTGCAGCAAGTGAGGCCACGATTCAGCCCTTTAATCATCAGAATGGCATCATATGGCTATTTACAGTTGTAGCAATAAAAATAAAGGTTTTAGCTTACATGAGGAGCACCAAGAAATTAACCCCGTGGTTAACGTCACGGGTTGTCTGACTTTCCTACCTTTGCTTATTTTTCTTTCATTCTTTACAGCAAAATCCTGCACGAGGGGAGCACGTTCTTAATGAGCATTTTCCTCCTCTTTCTTTAGACATAAAAAATAGTTCAACCAGCCCGACCAGCCAAGCAGGCCTTTCTCTTCCCCTGCGGACACCTCCTGCAGTTGAGAAGTTCATTAAGTTTTATGATCTTCCCAAGTCAGTCCCGCTTATAAGCCTCACAAAGGCCACAAATCTAGTAAACCATCATGTATGCCATTAGGCTTTACTAGTAAATGAATGCTATTTAGGGTTTGTGGTGACAGTAAATTAGGGTTTGGTTGGCAGCTATCATTGTTTCTGTTGGGTTTATGGAAATAAATAAATAAATGCCGATGCCTGGGCACACGCACGCACACGGATTCGGGCATCTCTCTGAATGTGCATTCCTACCTATACAAAGGATTCCTGGAGACAAAAACGCCCCGAACTATCAACACAACCCAGGACCTAATGATACGTCATTCCGTTGGGAAATAATTGCAATTCCCTAACTGTTTTAAGACTGTAAGAATTAATATATTTTCATTTCTATCTCCGTGAGAATAACCAGCTCCCAGGTAGAGCGGCATCCTAATGCAGGCTTAATCAGGTTACAGATCCGAGGGATTTTTAGTCGGCAGAGGAGCTATCTGAAAAAACCAAAGGCACAAAGCACTTTCTGATTCCCACTGGTCAGAGCGGAGAGGGACGGCCACACAGGTATGCAACAGATGTGAGCGCGCACTGAGAATTCAACTTGGACACTTCCAAGGGACACCTCAGGGAATGGGTAAAACAACAAAATGAAGAGTCAATAGGGTCTCACCTGCTTATCTCCAGATTTTATTAGAGGGGCTTCTGTGGAACTTTGGGTGTCATTTTTCTTCCAACTAATTACAGAATAAGTGGCAGTTTCTTTATGAAAACCATGCTACCTTGTGGTTGCCTCTCAGAATGCACGGATCTATTAATATCTGCAAAGCTTTTAAATGTACTATGCAGCACTTTTAAAAATCTTAAAATGTGAAGAAAGAAATGTCAGGCTAAATTCAGTAAGCTCAGTGACTTGCTTTGTACATGGTAAATACCTCACAGGGTAGGGGAAAAAAAATCTTGGGCTCCTAACCCTAAGTGAGACAGGGAAGAGAGGCTTTGAAAAATGTGATGCATTCATTAACTCTTGCTGGAAAGGGACAGAGCTGCTCTGCCTAAACTGAGGATTCCTCTATGCTCATATATCTCTCATGATCAGTCTCACAAAGTCCTCTCCGACGGTACTGAAAACTACTAAAATGTAAAAAAAAATATAGAATTCGATATAATAAATGACTTAAGTATCGCATTGCTTATTTCAGAACGGCAGTGACTGCAATTAACACTTCATGCACAGGCTAGAGTCTCCCTCCTCACAGGAGGAGGCAGCGATAAAGCCACCGCAGCCAACTCCACTGCCAACACCGAGGCGAACTTTGGTTCCGACTAAAAAGAATTAAACATGGCACATGACCCAGTGGCAGGCGGGTTTCAGTACTCGGACCACACGACAGTGCAGAGTTCCAGAAGGACGAGGAGAACCGCTGCTTTAATCACATCACAGACCATTCACCCTGCCAGTTCGGAAATGTTTGAGCTGTTCCCTACAAGAAGAGCTTACAGAAAGCACGCTGGAATTTTATTTCACATTCCCTTTGCTAACTCAAGCCTACGCAGACATTCCATTTCAAGCGGGAGACCCTGAGTGAAGGTCCCCCTCTGGGAAGAGTTTTTGGTGGGGGTGTGGATTCGCCTCCATCAATCACCCGGTGCATTAATCCTGTCCCTCTGTGCTGCCGGGGCTGGCAGGATCTTTGCCTTTGGGCAGGCGGGCGCCTTCACTCTTTGTTGGTTCTCAGGGATTTCACAAAAGAGGTAACTTGCAAACTTGGCTCCACCACTTGCAGCGCAAAGTCAGGATCCCAACTTACAAGTCATCATTGAAACACCCCGAATCGTTTCAGACCACAAAGTCCTCTGTCAGGTTCCCTCTCGCCTCCGAGACGCCTGTGGCCTCACCAAACACCCTCTGCCAGTAATTCCGGCTGCTGAAAGGACTTGGGTTTTTCTTCGCAGCTCACCTCTGACATGTGGCTGACTATACTTTCCTTTCAGAACAGTGAGGCTAAGCCCTCTGCAAATAAAGTGATCGCAGGACCTGCGCCTGCCTCCTTAATTGAAATCTGCCTGCTGCAAGATGTCTGAACATGGAGGGCAGGGTGCTGGGCTGGCCCCGAGCAGGACAGGCAGAAAGTTTAGGGAAAGGCAGAGAACAAAAACGAGCCAAAGAAGGATGGAAAGGGGTTACACTCCGATCGGGGCAAAACATAGGTAGGTGGGAAGGGAGGGCAGAAGAGGGATCACTCCCCTTATCCCGGGTAATATAATGCAATATAAAGCAGAATCAATCTTAATATTCACAACGCAGTCAATACCCTGGTGCTTAGCTGTCAGCAGAAACTGAAGTGGATCCCCCGTAGCAAAGAAACCCTCGGACATAAAGCACTGTAATGTACTGAGAAACGGGTACTTTCAGGCTGCTCAGCTGAGATTTGCCATGATTTCACATCTGTTGGTTTCATCTACAGTTTTGGGGTTTTTTTAAACATGCAATTAAGGGGAATGTGATTGAATATCAAATATAACTAAATACCCAACCAATGCATGTGTTTATTTTTAAAGCCAGATCATAATAAACGTCTTATTCTCAAAACACAGAGCGGAATACTTTGAAAACTGCCTTCTTAAAAAAGTAAAATTCTCTGTAAATTCAGTGATGTGAAAAAATTGGGAAAAAAAAAATGCCCTACGCCGCCTGTAAAAACCCTTCAGCGTTTGTTAGTGCCGCCTTACTGTGGGAAGAAAATTTTTTTCTGCACTTCGATGCTGAACATTGTGGTATTTAGAACATCATCGCCCGAGAGCAACCGGAGCTCCGCTGCCCTCCGCACAAGCCTGAGGTCAGAGCATCCATCACCGCCGTGCCCGGGCTCCCTCTGAAGCCTCCCCCGGCTCTGCCGAGGGGGCTCAGCCCTGGGCAGCGAACACCCTCACAAAGTTTATCCTCCCCGCTGCGTGCTGCGCATCCCGGGAAAAAAAAAAAAAAGACACCAAAACAAAGCAGAAAAAAACCCAACAAACCCCAAGCCAACCCAACAAACAAAACAAAGAGCCAGCCAAACGGTGTGAGGTAAGGCAGAGCTGACAAGTTATCTGGCAAAGTGTCCTGACGGAGGAGGCGGCAGCCCGGGCGCTAGCGGGGCACCTCCGGAGCCGTGAGGACAGCGGCGGCGGGGGGGTGTGAGGGGGGAGGCGGGAATCTCCACCGCGCCATTTCACACAGCGAACCAGTCTGACCGGGCCGCCGCCGGGACGGGCGCCCTCAGCTCGGCGGGGGCGGGCCGGGCCCCCTCCGGGTTGCGTCCGTCGGCTGTCCCCGCCATCCCGATGCGGCAGCGTGAGGGCAGAGAGCGGACCGACGCCGTTCCCGCCGGCGGGCAGCGGCGGGTGGAAAGAAGGAGGGATCAAGATGGCTGCGGCGGCGGCGCGGGCGGCCCTTACCTGTTTTCTCCTTGATCTCGCAGAGGACACTGAACAAGGCGGGTTTCATTCTGTGGCAGTTCAGTGCGTGCTTCCTGGGGAGGAAAAAAAAAAAGCAGAGTATGAGCGGTTACCGTCGCGTTTGGGCAACATGGCGCCTTTTCCCGAAAAGGGAGACACGCTTCTCCGTACCCCCCACCCTTCCCTGCCCCGCGGCCCCGCCGCCCGGAGCCGTCGGCCCGACCGATGATTCCCGGCGCCGGGCTGCAGCGCGGTCGGGCGGAGGCGGGGGAGGACACGATACACATGGGGCCGCTGGCCTGGTCTCTTGTTCCCTCATCCCTCTGACTTTTATACCGAATTATCTTTGTGCAAATGCCGCCCGGCCGAGGGGTATAAATCACCCCCCTACACCCGCCCCCCCCCCCCTCCGGTCCCCGGAACGATCCGTCCTGCGATATTATAACTGATTTATTAGGGAGATGGAGGGGACGGGACGGGACTCGCAGAGTTAACATTCTTTGTTTTTTGTATTTACTGTGATTTAAAACAGCCAGGGCTTGTTGTTTCTTCTCTCTCCCCCCACCCCCCCCAAGCAATATCTTGTCAGGTTTGTAATTCGTCTGCCGCCACTTCAGGGAGAGAACCGAAGGAAAGAAAGAAAAGAGGGAAGGGGGGAGAAAAAAAAAAGTTGCACTCCCAGGGAGCGCCGAGCCGCCCGACGGACAGACGGACGGACAGACGGACGGCGGCGCCGAGGCCGGTGTCCACCGGACAGTGCCCAACGGGGACGGGCAGGCATCGGCCGCAGGCTCCCGCGCACCCGGGCGACTGCACAAGCACCGCACGGTTATGTATTTATTTTATAGAGATCTATCTTTCTTTTAAAAAAAATCATTAAATAGCAACTTTGGCTCTGCCTCGGCTGCTTGTAATTCCTCCTACGGCACCAAGAAGTTGCTCAAATTGTGAGACTCCGGGTCTCCGCAGAGCATCAGGAAGGAGAGAAACAAAAAAACCACACGCACACACACACCCCAAAAAATAAACAAAACCCCAAAAAAAAGACAAAAAAAAAAGAAGACAAGGTTTAATTAGACGAAACCAACTTTGCTTGTGCCTCATCCAGGCTTTGGTCAGTGATGGTCATGATCTGATGGAGGATGTCGCCGATGTCCTGCTTCCTGCCGTCGCCGTCTGCCCCTTCGTGTCCGTGGGGAGGAGGCAGGGCCATGCCCCCCTGCACCGAGTGGCCGGCCAGGTTCACGCCGGCCAGAGTCTGCAGCATCCGGGACTGATCGTCCATCTCTCCTGCCGCGGCCCGGGCCGCGCTGCCGGGCGGGGAGCGCCGGGCGGCGGGGAGAGCGAGAGCGCCGGTCAGCCCCCGGCTCCCCGAGTCAGTCTCAGTTCCCGGCTCCTTCTTTCGCTCTTGCACACACACACCAAAAAAAAAAAAAAAAAGGGAAAAAGGAAAAAAGCCAAAGAAAACAACAACAAAAAATTCAGTATTTGTGTTTTGACCGGATCTCAGCTGTTTATTCCACTCTCTTCTCCTTCCCAATGCAGTAAATCACTCTCTTCTCTAGTTACAATCTTCTTTCATCATCATCATATTTGTGGCTTGGATAAATGAGTTGATAAGGTTTCTTTGCAGTTTTCCTGGTACAATCTTCTTTCAAAGCTTTTTTTTCCCCCTTATTTATTTTTATTGTTGCTTTTTATGTCTTTTCCCACTTGTCCAAAGATCTTCTTTGTAAAAAAAAAAAAAAAAAAAGGAAAAATTAAAAAAAAAAAAAGAAAAAAAATAAAAAAATCCCCCCACAAAATGAAAAAAAAACCAAACTGGTTTTCAAATCCTGGAGAAGTTTAGGCGGGTGGCAAACAGCAAAAACCACAACAAACCCGGCGAACACCCCCACCCCCGAATTGCAACATAAAAAAAAAGCCAAGAAAACACAATCATAGAGGGGAAAAAAATTAAATTAATCGCCCTCCCCCCGGAAAAAAAATAATTAAAAAAAGAAAAACAACAACCGATCCCAAGTCTGTGCAACGGGGGAAAACAGCAGCAATCAAAAGTTTGAACTTGTGCAAAGCAAAGAGCGGAAATAACGGGGAGAGAACTGTAAAAAAATTAATTACACACTCTCTGCAAAGCGATGTGCAAAAATCTCAGCCCGCCGGAATTTATGAGCCCCGCCGCCCGGCGCCTGTGTGTGTTTTATGTTGTTTGATGGCCGCTCCGGTGAGGGATTGACAGCCTGCCAACGCCACTCACTCACCGCAGACGTGTCACCCTGTGAAGGAGGAGAGCGGCCGCGCGCGAGAGGGACGCGGAGCCCGCCGCGCCCCGCCCCGCCGCCCCGCCCCGCCCCTCCCGCGGGACTCCGCGCTGCCCCGCCCCGCGCCCCGCCCCGCCGCGGCCCTCCCCGCCCCCGCCGGCCCGCCCGGGGGCGGCCCGCCTCACGGGTCCGGCTCCCGCGGGGTCGCCTTCCCGCCGGGCCGGGCGGCGGCGGCGCTCCCGGTTGGGGAAGAGGGAGGTTTGGGAGAGGGCGGGGGGAGCGGGAGGGCGGGATTGAGGAGGGAGGGCTCGGGTGGGAGCGGCGGGCGTGATGGCCAATCGCAGCGTTAGGGGGCGGGAGCCGGCGGCGGCGCCGGCCACTCGGTCTGCGCGGGGAGGGACCTCGGCGCAGGCCGAGTGGTCAGTGCCGCAGATGGCGCCCGCCCCCCCGCCTGAGAAACTTCTGATTGGACTGTTCGAACAGTCACGTGGCCGGGTCGAACGTCGCGGCGGCCGCGCCCTCCCGTTACCACGGCAACCCAGCCCGAGGCCTCGCGTCTCCCCTCAGCGCCGCCGCTGCCGCGCTACCGGGCCGGGTCGGTCGGAGCCTCCCGGCCTGGGACCGGCCCGCCGCGCCCGAGTGCCGGCGGGAGACACCCATGGTCGGCGGCTTCGACCTCCCGGCGTGGGCTGTTTGTGCGCGGCCCTGTGCGCGCACCCCGGGGACCCGCCGCGTCCGGCCGCCGGAGCCCTCCGAGGGTTCCCTGGCTCGGCGAGCTCGGGAGCGGGGGTCTCACTTGAGCTCCGTGTGCGCGCAGACTGCCACCGGTGGGCAGAAAAACACGCGTATCCCTACGCCCACCCAGACCCGGCTCTACAGAGGGGCTGTCTTTACATCACTGCCACCCCCCCGAATCGCTCTGGTGTAGACCTGCCCCGCCAGACACTGACGGAAAGTCACTTTAATTGTGGCCAGTTTTCTTCACGTTAGCAGTAGTGGTAACAGCTATTGCTACAGACACCTACGAAGGAAGGGAAGCCACCTGTAGCATGGCGATCAAGAGCCACAGTCACAATTAAAGTGATGTTTAACTCACTGTATGTACTTTATCTACAGCAATGGACAGTCTCAGTTGAAAGAAGTCATGTCCTACTCAAACTATGAATCTCATCCCGGTCTCTGATGTTTGTGGATGCCTGGACAACAACTCCGACTCAGTGTGGCCAAGACAGAACTCTTAATCCTTCCTCTTGGCTCCCACTTACCTCTTTGGAATCTGCCTCTTTTGGCTGATTTCACCATCATGGTACATTCACTCAGGACCAAAACGTGGATGTCATCTGACCTGGAGTGGATGTCATCTGACCTGAAGCCAATATCGGTCTCACAGGACTTGTTTAACTGCGGGAATTACTGGTGGTTAACATAATGGTGCTTTTATTGTCCCTCCAAGCAAGTAGCATGTTCATTCAAATTCTACTTATCTTCCATCTTAATGACTGTCCTATTGTCTGGGCTTAGCAAACCTGTTCTTGGTGTCATCCCGCTTTACTCTGAATGCTACTCCAAAGGTGCTTCTCATTACTATTGTTCAGTATTTCAGTTTGCATTTGTCCACTGACTGCAGTTCCACAGGAGATGAACAGCTCTAACAGCTGCAAGCACCAAAGCAAGCAGGACAGTACTGTGCCAGCTCCAGTCCTCATCTCAACCCACGGAGATCCGGTTTGCCTCACCGACCCAGCAGAAAGCAACTCTTCTGGGCTGTTTTTCCTACTGGTTGAGTCAAGTAGTTCCAGCTGCCAGAGAATGGCTCCTTGCACTCTGCTCTGCCTCCCGGTTACAGCCACACACTACCTGGGATCTGCGGTTTGCTGGAGCAGTTATCAGCTCCTTGCCCTTGCTCAAACCCTGACACAAGCTGTTACCACCTGTGCTTTACAGCATCAAACACGTCTCCCCAGCCAGGCACCTTTGGTGGCATTCTCTGATGCCCTGCGCTGCCTACCGTATCAGCTGCATTAAAGCTTGCCTTCTGCTGATGCATGCAGCTGTCTGCAGGCTGATGGGTCATGGCTTCCTGAAGCATTAACCAGTCTCGCTTCATGACTTCCGTAGGAGATCGCACTAGCAAGGGACAGCGCACACAGCCACAGGCCATGAGCAGGCTCCAAAAGGTGGATGAGCCCTGGAAGTACCCTGTAAGATCGCCAGTTGCAGGTGGCGTGGAAATCTGAGGAGAAGGGACCACAGGGGCGGTGGGTGTATCTGCTCACTGCAAGCACCCACTGCCTTCTGTGCTGGAGAGAGCACACGAGTGGGCGGGCTACTGCCTGAGCCCATTTCTCGGGGTCCGAGCACAGACGGTGCGTTGATTGCCTCCCCGGACACGGTTACTGCAAGTCAAGCCCCGCGGGGAGGGCTTGGTCTAAAGCCACGGAAGACAAGAGAGCCCCCGGCCAGAGGATCCCACTACGGCATCACACCGGGACAGCATCCGACTGCGTCACTCGTGACGAGCGAGCAGCGGGAGGCGTAACTGCCACAGCTCCCCTCGCCAGAGCTCACACAGGCCGCCCGGTTTTACCGGCGCTCCCAGCCCGCTGCGTGCGCGCGTCTGACCGCCGAACGCTCAGCAGCGGCACGCGGGGCGTACCCGGCCCTCCGGAAAACTACGACGCCTCCACACACGCCACCAGGCTTGGGCCATGCCGGGCGCGGTGCCGATCCCCAGGCCCGCAGCGCCGTCGCCGCCCCGCGCCCGCGGGCCGGAAGCCGGGCCTGGCCAGCACCGGCAGCGCCCGCCGCCCTAGGTCCGCATGCGCGCGGCGGGGCTGTCGCCGCCGACGTCACTTCCGGAGGCGGCGCTTCCGGGTCGCGGCGCGGCCCGGCGCTCCCCGTTCCGCGGCGTCCTGCGGCCCCGGAAGCGGCTGTCCCGGCCAGCCGGCGCGGGGGGAGGCGGTGTCCGGCCTGGCCCGGCCCCGCGGAGCGGCCCGGCGGCGAGAGCCCGTAAGTGAGGGGCCCTGGGGGGCGCTCGCCCCGGCGCTGCGGTGGGTGTCTTGGAGAGGTGGCCCGGGGCCCGGCTGCGGGGGGCCCGCTCGGTACCGGCCAGCGGCTCTGCCGGCACGTCCCGGCGCTCGGCGTCCCTGCCCTGCCCCTGCTTCCTGTCTGCGCATCGAACCCGCGGTGAGCCCGCGGGGCGAAGCGTGAGCCTTCGCGGCCCCGGGGAGACCCGCCACTTCCCGGGGCGGCTGCGGACGGGGCTGCCGGGAGCCGCGGGGAGCTGCCGCTCCCGAGGAGCAGGGCAGGGGGTAACATCCCTCAGCCGGCCGAGGTGCCGCCTCACTGAACGGCTCCGTGGGACCGGGCGAGCCAGGACCCGGCGGCAGGGTGGGAAGGGGAACCGGATAAGCGGAACGCGAGGCTGGAAGGCGCGCCGGGCCCGCGGTGGGGCGGGCCGGCAGGTAAGGGGAGCGCTGGGGCCACCCCGGGCGGGCACCGCGCCTGTGGGACCTGCCTCAGGGCGACTGGCCGTGCCCCCGGCCCCTGTGGACACCGCACCCTGCCCGCTCGCTGAGCCCTTGGCGGCTGGGCCCGAAGGTGGCTGCGCTGGCTGCTCTGCTCCACAAGGTGACTGGCTTGTGAGACCACGGGGATGGGCGGCCGGATCGTGCGTAGCAGGTGGTGCGTGGAGCTGGGTGTAGCAGCGATGAGCGGGAAGGGCTGTTGAGAGACAGGGTGAGGAGCCCTTCGCGGTGCAGGTGAAGGTTCAGTGGCTGGGTCAAGGAGGAAGGCTAGAGCTGAAATGGGCCTGTGCTACGTGGTTTGAAGTTTCAGGGGATTACCAGGTAGATGCAAGGTAGGGAATTCAACTCTTTCTGTTACTTTTTAAAATTCAGAGCAAATCTGCTCACAGGCACTTTTTTGGGTTAGATAAAAAAAATTGAGATCACTGTCTACATATAGACAGGTACAGAAATAACTGAAGCGGTGAATTAGAACCAATTTAGTACATTTCCTTCTCAGCCATGTTTCAGGTCTTCCTTATTGCACCCTTTCATCATCTGCACATTGGTTTAACAGTTTCACGCAGCTGCAACAAATGACAAATGTCTCTAACAGCCCGGTTCTCACCTAGATTTCCCTTCTGATCAGCAAAGGCCCCAGTGGGGAAGCAGCTTGGCAGAAGGACTGCATGGTACGCATTCTGCAGCATAAGGTTTCCCAAACCCCTGAGTCGTGAGCATGAGAACTAGACCCACATGTTGAAAGGTCATTATGTTAATGAACAAACAGCAGACAAGTGGGATGTGGGTCATACAGCCCTGATGGCAGCACAGCCCCGCACTGCACCAGCAGATCCCTGTGTGATAGCTCATCGTGTTTTGCTTTGGAGATGGATGAGCGGCGCTTGCTGTGGAAGGAAGAGGAAGAGCTCCAGCCTTCATCAGCCCCTTTCTTCTAACACTGTAGCGGATGGGCAGTGAGATTTGGGCCATAGGGTGTGGTGGCACGATGGTAGCACACAGAACGGTACTGCAGGGGCATCACGCTGCAAATTACTCATAGTGTTGGTATCAACTGTGTCTTTGGTGGTTCCTGGGAGCAGTGCTGTTTATGTCCGAGATGTGCCTTGCAGAGAGTTTCCTGTCTTGGAGCTTGCTAACAGCAGTTTGCCATTTGTCAGAAGGGACCAAGTGAGGGCTCGTCTGTTAGACAGCACTTCTAACAATGACCCCAGGCAGCGCTTTAAGTGTGTGTGTGTTTGCTGAGAAGCTTCAGTAAGCTGTGATCTCTGGCTGCTCGCTCTCTGTGAGCTCTATTTCTTAGGGCAGCACAAGGGTCATCCCTACCTCCTTCCCATATTGCTTGAGAGGCGGCGTATCTAAATCAGTTGGGCTGAAAGGGAAGGAAAGCTCCTTGAATGTGTTTGGTGTGCTCTTCAAGGGGACTGACCAAAAGTTTGACAAGACAAAAATGAAAAGCTGGAGGAAAGGGTGATTCGTGCGAACTGTGGGTCTGCGCGGTTACGTTTGATGTGGAGCCCCCAAAGGGCTGGAAGTCTCAGGAGCTTTTTAGGTAGGTATGGTCCATATGAGCATTTGTGAACTCAGCAGCTTGCACCCTGTAATGTTAGTAAAAAAATACAATAATAAACAACCTTTTGTGCAGTAAAAATATTGTCATGCAATCAGCAGTGGGATGACAACAAACTGGAACAAAATGACAAACACAAACCTCTTTGTTTTGGTAGGTGCTTCTGTTTAATACACATATGCTAGATGACCCCACCTGCTCAGCAGCACCTTCGTCGCACTTGGCAGTGCTGTGCAGAGGCGGTCTGAAGCCCCCACAGGCTGGCTGTACTTATGGCCTGGCTCCAGGCTTTGCCAGGGCCCACCCAGAGTGCGCTCTTTGAGACTGGGAACCTTGGCCTGATTAAAATGCCCTTCAGTCAGCTTTGGCTTCAGCACATCCAGGCAAGCTTTCTGAAGCAGCCATGTGAGTGAGATATGGCAGGTGATGAGCAGCAGTGTACGTCTGCGCTGACCGCAGTGCCTACGGAGACAAACCCAAACAGTGCGGCACCTCTCAGTATTGTACAGGCAGAAGAAGGAAGAATATTGACACTTTCTCTTTGTTTGTTTGTTGAATGGTGGAAGCTTGTATAGGTGTTTATAACATATATAGGGCTTTTTCAGGCTCTTGAGTACCACCATGGGAAGAGCAAATATGTAAGTTCTAACCTAATATTTAAGCTGTCTGAGCCTACACTTTTCTCCTTCTCTTTGTAAGTAGGTATTTATTCATTAATGATGTTAAAACCTAGCAAACTGACTTTAAAGCTTTTTAGGCATGTGAGTGAAAGATCACCATTCCATGAGAATGTTCCTGACAGTATTCCTGTCCCGTGTTCCATGCAAGCAGAAGTGCCCTCAGGTTCAGCGCTCCTGGACAGCGACTGCTGTCACCTGCTTCTGGAGATCAGTGTTCAGCAGCAGTGCAAATAAAACAGAAATTGAAGCTTGTTGCTGAAGAGGTACTCTGTTTTTGCTTTGTTATTTTAAAACAATTGGCAGTTAGGCTTTAAAAATGAACTCAAATGCTCCTGCTTTTTCAGGAGAGTAAATCCTCGTGAGCACTTGCTGTGAAATGAGGTAGTGGGTGCTGTGTGGTGGGTGGTCACAGTACCCTGTACAGAGGTAACGGGTCTGTCTGGCGATGCTTCCTAGCCAGTGTGAACAAATAAGCTCAGTCACAGGCATTAAAAATTAAGCAAAGTGTTTGCACCTATTTGGATTAGGCAGAACCCAGGCAAGATGCCTCTTTTCTAAGCTGCTCCCATCCAAACCGTTCAGTACGGTATCAGAATGAAAAATGACAACACTTTGTCATCTGTTCAAATTGATATTGCGCTCTCTGCAGTGACAGCTGAAAAGGCCCACAGGTGCCATATAAAGAGGTGACCATGTTGTCATATTTCATTTAGGCATCCCTCTGCAAAGCCATAATTACCTAATTAGGTTGTTAATTAGGAGATTAGCATTTCACTATATTGATAGAATGCTCTTTGCAGGCATGAGTCTAGATAGAGATTTGTCTGCCCTAATTTATAATCTCTGCATTTTTTAAATACTTATTTATTTGCTTAAAATCTTGATGCAAGATAGCTCAGGTTAGCTGAGAGTCAACTCACTGACAATTAAGCAAAGGTTTGACAAGATCAGGAAACAAATAGAGGAGAGGAGACAGTTTCCATACATAGCCCGGTATTGTCTCTCTCCTTCCCTAAAGCTCAATAATTAAAATATCGGAGTTGGTATAATTTGCATCCTGATTAGTTTGACAACAAAGCTCGCCAAATTCCAGGCAGTTCATAAATACAGGAATACACAGCAAATGCCAAATTGATTTACAGGTTTGAAAAGTGAGAAATCATTTCTCAGAAGTTGTGTGTAATGTAGTGTTTCCTCAGTGTAACTTCCGAATTCCAGTTTCAGTTGTGAAAAGGTGCCTCTTTAAATGACCATTTCCTTTTTAATGATAGGACCCAAAGCATGAGTGACAGCTTCTCTAGATAAGTATTCATTCTTAAATGCACTCGAGCTATTGTTGAAACATAAACTTGAATTTTCATACACTGCTGTTCACGTTCCTTTATCCCGGTGCCCAGAAGCCTGCCTGGCGTTCAAGGGCTTTGATGATTTGTGCTGCTGCAGACACAGATAACCAGAACCATTTCTGCTGCAAGTGCAGACAGAGGGAAACTGTGAAATTATTTCATATAACCTGTATCATACATTTTGAAGTATGTTTTCACCGTCCTAATTCAGGTTATATAATGGGGGGGATATCAATTTTTTATTCTAATCTGTCTCTTTTTTTCCATTAGTTTTTAAGATCACTTTAGAGAGCTGTGGTCAGAGAAGTGGTTAAGTTCGGTGACTGTGGAAGCCCTGGAGCAGAAAGATGACCTGTAATTTTATATATTTCTTCACACCTGCGGTATTTTGAGATTACTGCTTGCTGGTTTAGAGCCAGGTTGTACCTTCCAGAAGTTGCATCTTTGTTTGGAACATTTCTGTTTACCTTGAATTTGAATTACCTTTAATTGGTTATTACTTCCTTAAGGAGGACAGTCACTATAAAGCATTTTGGAGGAAAGTAAGAACTACCGTTTTGCAAAATGAGAGAGAAATTCTTTTTTTGTGCTTCTCATTTTTTTACTTTTATCATTTAGAGAGCTAAATAACCTTGCAGGAATTGCTCAGGAACTGTGGGGAGAATTTACAGCTGCCTTTGGCTGTTTGAACTGAAGAATTCTTAAAATTATCCCATTAAAATTGGTAAAATTCCAAAGTTGTAGCTCTTTCCAGTAGCAGAACGTTTCTAGTTGCCTACAGCTTTCGCCAATTTTGTCATCCGTTCTAGCTGATATAGAGGTCTCTGAGCAGATTTTCATGTGTGCCATACATGATACATTTTGAAGCTTGAAAGGCATAAATATAAAAATTTCCTGAGAGGAAAATGTTTGTGGTACTTTGACTAGATGTAGCGTGTTGTGAAAAGGTGGCATTAAATTGCAGTTGTGGGAGCAATGTCCTGAAGCCTAAGACACACCAGTGGAAATGAGCTTGGCTTTGGTGGAGCTGTCAGCACCTAACTCGAGCCCTTCCAGGTATGGGTGCAGTGTACAGAGGTGTGGCTGTCCTCATGAGTTCCACTTCGCCAAGCCAAGTCCATGGTCCCACCAGGAAAGCTGTAAGGAGCCAATGGGTCAGAGGGAGCAACATGGAGGCTGGGTGCTATGGAAGGCAGACTGGCTCGGGGGTCCTGCCCCCCCACTGCAGTCTCTGCTGTCGTGCTGCCATGTAGCATAGTGCCCAGCCATGTCTTGCTGCACAGGAACAGGGAGGGATTGCCTCCAATTCAACTGTGTATTTACATTTAAAGCAAGCCAGAAAATTCAATTAAAAATAACTGTATTTTCCCAAAAGTAAGGTAGCCTGTGCTCAGCACTCTTGCTCAAGGTCAAACGTTCTCCTCTGAAAACAGCAGTAAGGACAGGTAGGCACACGGTCATAGTCCCACAGGTTGGTGGATCCGGCACTAGAACGGCCAGATACCACTTCCAGCTGTGTCTGCTGTTGTCTGCGCTGATCTGTGGTGGGCTGACGGGATAGATGGGAAGGATGGTGGTCGTAAGAGGTGTGTGCTTGGTTTGTCCTTTCCCCTTATCTCACACTTATGTAGGTACGTTATTAGCACCTGATGTAGGGTAACCTGCAAATACAAGTCAAACTGTGTTTTGGGATACCTGTGGGTGATTTTGGGGAAAGAGGAAGGTGAGAAAATCTCCCTTTTCTTTACATAAATGCAGTAAATCAAGTGAGCAGCACGGTCACAAGAACGTGTAATATGTTGTGATGATGAAGTTACCACCCTAAATTCAGAGGGATTCATCTGTGTGTTTAAGATATGGCCTGTATAACTACCTGTCCTCTTTCTGAGACCTTTGTGTCACCCACTGGGAGCCAAATCATTTGTTGGAATGTTGGGCATTACTTATCGTCTGCTGTGTTACGGAAGAGGTTGATCTGCATAGCAGCCTTGCTGCACTTGCTGTGAAAGTCTACAGATGCCATAAATATAGCAGTGGGTTACTGGAAGAGGAATACTTCTGATAAAAATAGTAGACGGAGATCCAGCTGTCTGATTCCCCTACAAAGTTCTGTGTAACCTGGCAGGTCGTTCAGCCTCTTGATGGTGCAGTTTTACCTCTTTGAGGACATTCTGGAATTGCAGGAGGCTAATTGGGGGCTGTGCTCCCCACGGTCTTCGGGGCACCACAGGATTACAGCGAGGAGGCCAAGGAGAGGGTGAGGAGGCATTTGTTTCCAGGGCATTGATCAGATAATAGGCAGAAAGTACGAGAGGTGAATAATAAAGATCCAGAAGAAAGTGAAGGGCTGATTCAGCTCTGTCCACCCATGTGATAAATCACAGGAGGTGTTTACCGATAAGCAGTATATCCTCTTTGCACTAACCTGTATATTCTGCCATACATAAATACTCCTAAGGCTGTATAGGTTTCACATTGCTCTTCTCAATTTTAGTGGTTGCACAGAGTCTGCTTGGCAGCTGTCTGCAGAGTATTTTATTTAATACTAGAATAATATTTGTATAGTGCAAGTATTAAAGGAGCATTTATTTTTGTTTGGTTTTGATTGAAGAATGGATAAACTGCTCATGCTCAGAAAGTCCCTGAATTCCATAAAATTCAGCTTCTGCATGTGGATGTGCTTACCGCACGTGGGCATGCCGAGGAGAAGAGGCAAGGCTCAGGTCTAGAAATTCATCTCCTCCATGTAATCTTTCTGAGACTGAAAGGTGTTCCTGTAAATGTCTGTAGAACCAAACTTGGCTACTGTGAGTCCTTGTCCTTCGTTGGTGGCCATCGCTCCCAGGCCAGGGCTGTGCCATCTGACTGGGTTTTGCCTCTTGAAGAAGGAGAAACCAGTTGGGTCTGTGTTGGTAGCTACTAATGAAACGTGAAAACCTGGACAGAATTTTGGGGTCTGAACTTCTTTTCTGGTTTTGTTTTGATTTTGAGGAGCGTTAACTGTTAATCACAGGCTTTCCAGGTAATATCAGTTCATTGAGAAATCAGCTTAAATGTATTCTCTTGAAAATTCCAAGAAGGAGGAAGAAAAAACGTGTTTTTGTTAAACTTGAGAGTTTGAAATAGAATTTCTGGCAGTTTTTCACTGTTCATGTTTATGGGAAAAGTGATCGTGCATGTGAAATTGTAAAGGAGCTGGGTAATTTAGCAGGCGACTGGTAATGGCATGAAGTCGGGGTGCAGAGTATAAAGGTAAAATTCTTGCATCTGCTGTTACATGTTGTTAACTCCCTTAGCAGACATTAAATCATTTCAAGTACAATAATAGTGTGGGAGGTAAATTAACTAACCATTAACAATCTTATAAATACACAATTAACATGCCAACGTTTATATGACACATTGATGGGGCAGCAGTAATTTTTGATTGGAAGTTTGCAGACCTTTCAGAAGCCTGAGGCGGTTGCTTATTTAAACAAGTCCTTACTCCTTGCAGGTAAACACGGCCTTTCCTAATCACCAGCGTGCACCTAATTCAATTTAAGAACATTCACAGTGCATGTGTTAAAATGCCTGTGCGCTGTGCTTAGTTGTGCCCGTGTTCTCCAAGTGTCACAGTACTCATGGCGCTGTCAGGGCTTTAACAGGTGAATCAGATCCAGGAGCCGGCTGCCGTACGGTGGGATATCTGCCGTACGGCCTCTGCCTTTGAGGACAATTTGAAGGCCTTCAAGGGAGAACAGGCCTACTTTCTGTAAGGGCAATACTCAGAAATAAAACTGCGAGTGGGAGTTGCAGCCTTGCACAGGTTGCAGGGGCCTTTGGAGATCCCGTCCTGGCGCCGGTTGCTCCGGGCCTTACCCAGTTGGGCATTGAGGCTCCCCGAGGGTTCCGATGAGGCCTGGCTAGCTAATAGCAGAATTTATTGGAGTCTGTGGTGGGAGTAGTGCGTTATGCAGCATGTCAGGTTTATTTCTCTGCTATTCTTTAATTCCTTCTTACTGCTGGGTCTGTTGTTTTAGATAATTCTTTTGAATTTGTCTGTATATTTCTAATGCATGAAGGACACAGTCTCTCAGGAAAAAAATAAGGCAATATTTGTGGCCAAGGGAGCAAAAAAGCCAACACTTGTGCAGGGTGTAAATATTTACTGGATGTTGTAATTAGCAGATGCTGGTGTTTGGTGGTGAGAAGGATATTGGTTTGGGTGGTGGGTTTGCAGTTTGTGATTCACCTTCAAAATTGTCCTTTTGTCATGATTACATGAGTGTCCAAATAAAGTCTTCCTTTTGTTCCCACCTCTTTGAAGGCAGAAGCTGCTGTGTGGGGCTCTGTATATTAGTGCACCTTCTCCCTTTGTAGCATACGGGGAGTTACGGACATTCAGTTCTATAGCTCCTGTAAAAATGTTGGGGTTTTCTCAGCTATGCAACTGATCAGAAGAGCTGTGGGGATTTTGAACTTTGGGAATTCGAATCTAGTCTGCATCTCTTTGAATGCAGATATGTCCGTCCTCCCTCTTCCCACTCTGTGCAGCGCGAGCACCGCTCCAGAGGGGGAAGCTCGGCCCTCCTCTGGCTTTGGACATTCTCACTGTCCGTACTGGGGCTCTGGCAGCTGTTGGCTGGCCAACCGACCAGCCTGAAAATAAGGGATTTCGTTTTCTTTCCAGGTTATTTTCAGGAGGGGATTTCTTTGTCCCACCTCGCCTCCCATCTCCAGGAGGGCAGTGCCAAACACAGACAGTACAGGCAGCTGGGCAGTGGCACGGAGCTGCCCCTTTCAGCCCCAGCCCAGGCTTGAACCAGATTAATTTAACTAAATCCAGGGTTACAGGGAAATGTGAAAGCAGTTTCAGTGTGGTTTGGGGTTTGTGGCTGGGTTTTTGTTTGGGTTTGGGTTTTTTTTTTTTTTTTACCTGCTACTTGGATTTGTAAGGTCACCCAGCACCCTGAAAGAGATAATTTAGGTAAGTGGCAATTACTGTTGTTAAAGTGCTTAAGGATACAGGCTGTGGGCTAGGAGTTCAGAGCTTGTTCTGTGTCACCACAGTTGCCCTAGAGCACCATGCAGCAGCAGCAGTTCAGTATCCTGCCTGGAGATACTGAGAATCTCTTAATGTTTGAAGTTTTTCCTGGGAAGACAAATCCTGGAGAGGGTCTGTAATCAAAAGGTGTAACGTAGAGGCAGAAGGCTGTAGCACACTATGATGATGGGTGAAAAGACATTTAATCCGCTCTGTGGGTTTGTAAATTTATTAATTTGAATAGACAGGTGGTTTTTTGGTGTGTTTTCTCTCATCCTAGGTGTAGCACTTAGAATGTTTTGCTTTATAGCAGCCATTTGTTGTAGAGTAACGGGCCCTGTCTGGAGGTATCTGCTTTGTTCTGTTGTCTTGGGATTCGGGTTTCAAGCTGTCCTTGAAAACCACTGGTCCTTAAGTGGATCTCAGCAAGCAGTGCAACTCACGTAAACTGGAGCAGAATTAAAACAATTTGCTCTACAGAGCTGAGTCAGTCAGGTTTTGTGCACCCAAAATATAAACCTCCTTTAATCAGGGTTAGTTGCTTTTGTTTGTTGTGGTTTCTTTGCCCCTAAAATGCCGTGTGCATTAAATTTCCAGGTGCATGTGTCCATGGAGCAAGATGGAGAGAAGATAGTACAGTGACCCGTCGGTCTTGTGGACAGCATGGCTTTCCTGGACAACCCAACCATTATCCTCGCTCATATTCGGCAGTCCCACGTGACCAGCGATGACACAGGGATGTGTGAGATGGTCCTGATAGATCACGATGTCGACCTGGAGAAGTTTAATCCCTCGTCAGCATATGGGGACAGTGGTTCAGAAACACAGGGAAGCAACGGTGAGACTCAGGGCTATGTATATTCCCAATCAGTTGATATTACCTCAAGCTGGGACTTCGGGATCAGAAGACGATCAAACACAGGTAAGTGAGATTTCAGCAAAGACAATGTTAGCCTTTTAAATTCAGTTTCAGTCTGGCTTGTGTGGACAAATCAGAGCCTAACTAGGTAGATACCTGTCAAACTTTTCCTTTTGTAATGTCGAGACCCTTTTCATAAAAGGACATGTGATGATTCAGGTACTGTAGTGTGCTGTCAGCTGCATTTTAATTGCTGTTTTACTTATTCATGTACAAAAGAACATTGAGGTAGTCAGTTTTATATATAAAAAAAATTAAATTGTAAAGACATCAAGTCTGAATCCAAAGTACATGAACAGTCTTTGATATTTCTATTGTTAATGTCTGGAGGGGTGTTCACTTTTGAACAGGATAGTTATTTTCTGAGAAAAATCTACCTAGTGAGGCATCAAATCTATTTGTTATAAAAGAGGATTGAAGTTTGATGTGAGCTGATGAAGTGAATGATTTGTCTGTATTTTGTCTTCTGAAGTTTTATTTCAAGAAAAACCTCGAGCGAGTATTTAAGTTATGAAATTGGGGTGTTTCATGGTGTACACCTTTTCAAAATACACTCAGTTTGTCTTTACTGGAAGAAAGCTGTCCTAGGTGCTGTTTCCTATGAGGGATAGTCTTATGCCCATGGAATGCTCTGAACAGAAATTCTGCAGTATAAAATACACAAGAAAAGGTTGGTGTGGAGCACTCAATACCAAACTCCTTTTATTTTTTTCCCCTTCTCTGTTCCAGTATATATTTTTCCAAAAGATTTCCAAAGGTATTATAACACCACCTAGAGCTCAGCGAGAAATCTGTACTCTACCAAACCAGTGCAGTGTTGTGTGGAGTTGACTATCTTGAAGTACCTTTAGAAATAACAAGTTTTGAAAAGCTGTGGAAGAGCCAGGGCACTGCTCTCTTGTAACGGAGAGCTAGATTGCAAATATGATGAAGATATCACTGGGACTGAGTGCATGGCACAGTGCAGAGGCTCATGTGCTGGGCTGCTTAGCCCTGTGCCTGAGGTCCTGACTGCCAGTTGGTGGCATGTTCTATACTGGTGGTGGGGCGCTTTTCCCACTGCCGAGCCAGTGTTTTCCCTCTCTTCATCTTCCATGTTTCACTGGGTGTAGGGGTGCCACCAGGACCCCAAGGCAGCTCTCAGGCAGCCAGACTGTGGTTTGACAGAGAGTGGGACAGGGAAAAGCCCTCAAAGATTGAAGCTGCTCAGCGCTGAGCCCTTCTGAAAAAGAAGTAAATGAAAGTTAACTCTTTTTAGTATAAATACTTTTTGCATTACACAAGAACTTATCTGAGTTCTTGATGGTAGAAAACAGATACATACAGGCATGGAACAAAGTGTTCACACCTCTAGTAAGTGAAATAAGAACTTCATTACCTGTGAAGTCTGCATTTTTTTCTCCTAAAATGGGCAAATATAAGGACATTTCTTTTTTACTTAATCCATTACTACCTGAGTAGATTCAGCAGGAGTGGGAATGTTTGTTCTTTGTAAAGCAGGCAATGGTTTTTGGTGTGGATAGAGAAGATGTAGTAATTCTGTGTAAATGTTGTGTATCAACAAATAACAGTGGCAGACTTCTTTTAACATGCAAGCTCTTCTTTATTCTCCTCAGGTTTATACTCTGCTGAATAAAATTATTTCTGCTTGTGCTGTCTGCAGCCATTGTTTTTGGATGGAATAGAGCTCTTTATTATCTTCTGCAAGGCTGGTTTATTATAATTTACTTTACCAGGATAGTATCCTTTTCATAAGGTGTGAAAATGACGTGTTACAGTAGAAGGCTCCACACGTCTCTGTTGAGGCTGCCCAAGTGTCAGTTCTTAGGTGGTTCTGTGGGAGTGCAGACATGGAAACGCATTTGGTGTCCATGCTGGTATCAAAGTCATGCCCTGAGTGTCTGAAGGGACATGGGGTGGGCAAGAAGGGCAGGGTACCGTACCCCACGCCTGGGGAGAGTGCAGGGGTGTCTGCCCCTGAATTCTCCCTGTTCTGCAGGAGGTAGGTAGGTCCTGGGTGGGCTTTGGCCTGGGGCAGCATCTCCTGGCTGCCACCTCTGCCATACGCAGAGGGTTAAAGCGAAGCAGAGGCAGGGCTGTGCAGGTGGTGGGTGTATGGGAACAGCAGCAGAGTCCCAGCCACGTGACAAAGGCTCCTCTAGTTGCTAATAGTTAATGGAACCAGAGCTAAGTTTGGTCAGTGACATTTTTCACAAAGAAAGCTTTCAAACCAGCAGGCCTCTTATGGGAATGAGCCTTAAATAATTCAGACTCCTAATACCTACTGATAATTCCCTTGAATTTGGAGTTGCTATAATACAGTCCCACAGTAAATGGCCATTTGTGATCAACTGTAGATAGAAGGACAGATGAGTCAGTGAAGATGGTGACTGCTTTAGTATGTTTGGTTTGACAAAGGTGAAAATAGCAAACCTGCCTTGTTCTTATTCTTCTGCTCTGCTTTTCCTTATGATTTGCATATGAATTGGGAAACAAGGGGTTTGGCAGGTAATCTTGAGCTAGAGTCTGGACAGTAATTAGAGGGGGAAAAAAGTATTTCTTTCAAGAAACAGGAATGTCTTCTACCATTTAAACTTGTAGGCAGACATCTCTTATTTTGTGGAGATTAAGATTCATGGAGATATACAGGTACGTGCTGATTTGAATGGCAAACAGGCATTAAAGTCCCTGTTTGTACCTTAACCTGCCTGTTACAGCTCTTAAGCCTCAAAGTATTTTATTTTTTAATCAGTTCCCAGATTGTGAGGCTTGGGGATAAAAAAAATAATCACCCCTCTGTCCACAATCCAGTTCAAAGCCTAAATGTAAAAGAACAGTAATAGGAGGGATAGAAAATATTTATTAACCTTTTTCTAGTTGGTGAAATGTCTCAGGGAGCTCAAATTGTATCTAAAAATTGTCAGAGTAATTTAGCATTTTAGAATCTCTTCTCCAAACCCCTTTGAGTTAATGAATGATCTCAATATATCACAATTGCTAATATGTCCAGGAAATTGTTTCTTTCATTGATCAACACATAGTACCACTTTCTGGCCCAATCCTTGGGCTCACTTTGAGTGGACACTTTGTTCCATCCTTTACTTCTCCTGGTCACTGTCTTGGATGGCTCCTGCCCAGTTGGGGTGGCAGGTCCCTGGCAGAGATCTCTGCTCACACAGAGGTAGTTCATGGTGTTCATCTGGCACCCTGGCTACAAGTTCTTTGCTAACAAAACTCTCTGTGGCTTTTTCCAAACCATATTCTGAAGATGGAGTCAAAATATATGTAAAGAAATACTGTATTCATTTTGGGCTTTGACTAATGTTGTGAAGATACAAATCATTTATTTTACTACCTATAAACTGTTTCAGCACACTGAAGAAAAAGCTATGCTAATTTATATAGCTTTGACATTTTATAATTTTCATGATTTTTAGATAAAGGATTTTATATTTAAAACTTTAATAGTCTAGTCTGAGTTCATTTATCTTTAATTTTTGAAACGGGTAGAGTAATTCATAACAGTAATTTTATTCCTGTAATGTAATATTCACTTCAGTTCATTTGTGCATTAAAATTCCTTTAAGACCGTTATTAATGATTTATATAATGAAATGTCATATTAATCACAGAAGTTTTCACATTTTATTATTCTCTTCCATGTTAATACTATCTTTATGATCTCTATTAATGTTTTATATCCTCTAATTTCAATTATAAATCAAGAACATTTTCATGTTTTTGTTGGTATTTGCTTTTCAGGGGTGCCACCTTTAAAATTTTATGACTTTTTCTCCTACATAGGCAGTATAAAACATCTTTATTCATATAAAGGTAGTTAATTATGTCTTTGTTTATAGTAAACTTTCATTGACAAACTTATAGTTATAATATTTCTTTTCAAGCTCAGAGACTGGAACGTCTGCGGAAAGAGAGACAAAATCAAATAAAATGCAAAAATGTTCAGTGGAAAGACAGAAACACGTCTTACTCAGGTAAAGAGAAAAGAGCTTCTATTTTCCTACTGTTTTCATTCCTGCTTTTGATGGGTACAGTGCTCTGTTTGCAGTTTTCACTTAGGCTTTGAAAGCATAGAGGAAACCGCAGACTGGTGTTTGCCTTCCGTTCCCAGTTGGGTGTTACTGGGGGGTGATGTGCCACCAGCGTCTCAGTTGGTTTCGGCTACGACTGGGGCATTCCAAATTACTGCTGAGGGCTGAGGAAAGTAAAATGCTGGTAGCCTGGTCTGGGGGTCTGAACTGATTGGAGTGTAAGGCATCATCACAGTGTTCGTGTGGTCTGTGGTCCTGGGGCATCACTCTCTTCTCAGGCTTCTGTTTCGGGGAGTGGGGCACGGTGTGAGCCCAGCTCCCAGTGCTGGTGTGAGGAGCACGAGGAGCAGCTCATGTCTTGCTCAGGGGTAAGCGGTTGCCAAGTGCAGGATGGCTTTCACCATGGAAGCCACAGTGTTCCAGCTCTTCCCTGTGGTGCTTGGTCTGCCTAATGGGATGAGGAATTTCAGAGCGGTTGCTTCTGCAGAATGCTTTTGTGCTGCTTTTTCAGGACCATCTTAAGGAATAATGTGTATATATGCCTGCTCAGAGCATAACAAGTGCTGCCGTGGCTTCTGTAGCCTTTGGAAAAACAGGCAGCCCTGAGTTCTCACAAAACACACTGTTCTTTATTTTTATTTTTTTAACTGCATAATTAAGTATTTCTGACTGGATGCTCTACATGGTTTAAATTGCAATATATGAAATGAAAAATCTGTTTCAATTCTCTCATTTTATAGCTCAAGCTGGTATCTATTCCTGTTGCATTTGACACACATTCAAACCTTTGTATGGTCTGTCATGCCTACTTCTTTCAAAATTTGTGCATATCTTAATGAGGTCCCTGTGTAATCTCCTTTTTCCCCTAAATCCTTGTATCTTCCTGGCTGTCACTTGCAGAACCTTCTCCAGCTCTATAATATCTTTTTTTTTTTGGTGGAGGAGTGAACAAAGCTGCTCACAGGAGCCACACGATTGCACTAATCCCTAGGACGCTCTTCAGCTGTGTTTGATACCTCTATTAGCGCATTCTAAAGTGGTTTTGCCTTTCTACTTCTGTAAGCAGAGCTGTAGGTTTTAAAGTTTAATCTACCATAACCTCCAACTCTCTTTGCTCAGTATTTTACAGCATCAGACCGATGATGATGCAATTCTCTCTTTTCCTTCCTTATCCCTGACTGTTTGCCTTTCCTTACGCTGACTTGCACTGGGCTCCAGCCTCCTGCAGGGCTGCTCTGGGGGGTGTTCACCCATCTGGGCTGCTCCAGGACGGGGTTCAGCCCTCTCACCTGCTGCCCCGAAGACGGACATCATCTCCCAACCAGCAGCACTGGAGGTGTCCCACTTGGCACGACTGTGCCAGGGCTGCAGGCAAAGGGATCAGTCCCTCCCTGCTGAGGAAGAAATTTAAATAGAAAATAAGGGAGTTACATAAAAACTCCAGGCACTCAGCATCTCTTACTGGCAGAGCTGATTTTCCTTCTCTGCTTAGTGACTGAGCTGTGTGTTCCTCACGGATTGGCACAGTAGGAAGAGGCCAGGAGAAAGAATAGCCCTCAGGGGTACCCACTGTTCCCCTCTTTGTCAGGTGTGTGCGTGCAAGGCTTCTCCTTATCTTTAGTGTGACCCCAACATCCCTGCGAAGGCAGTGATGACAGAAATAGCTGCTCTCATGGGGGAGGCAGCTGGCTGCCGCCATCTTACAGTGCTTAGCTGAGGTTCAGAGCCTGTGGCTGGCTGAGGATGTGGGGATAGTATTGTTTTGGTCTGACACCCCAGCTCCAGAGATCCCTGCCTGGCCAAGAGGGAAAGCCCCGCAAGAGTTTCCATGGGCAGATACAGAGTCAGCACTTGGGGCATCGGGCAGTTGGGTTCTCCTGATTCCCATGCTTAATTACTGCTACTGAAATTAAAGTACACTAGCCAGGATGAAGGGGAGTGAGGCACGAGTCATTCAGTGATGAGCCCAGCTGTATTCCTTGTGGGGAATGAGTTTGAAGGGTGAGGTGGCAGCAGGATTGGGCTCAGAAAGGAAATCTCCACGTGTTTGGAGTTTGTTAGGGTACAGCAGGGGTAGGTGCGGTGGGACACAGCAGAGGGCTGGGGTTTTGGTCTGGGGTGTCACCAGTTCACATCACCCCTCGGGACATTGCTGCTTCTGCAGCAAAATGCTACGTGACTCCGTGGTATGGCAGCGGAGCAGCCTGTGGGGCTCCGAGCCAGGCGTGGATACACGTGCCAAAGGTGCCTCTGTTATAAAATGCTGGGTGTTTTGAGATGAAAGCAAGAAATGAAGCATTGTGTTTACATCTGAGATGCTCCAAAATGAACGAAGGTAAAATGTAAATTAACAATGTATGGAGGGAATCTTTGAAAAGCCTTGTGCTTGGCCCCTATAGAATAGCTCATGTAGCTAAGAAAACCACAAAAGGTGAAAAATAAATGTAACACAGACCAAAGGCAAAACCTCATTTTAATTAGCAATTTTCAAATGCACACTTAAAGCAGCTTAATGTAAAAATATGAGACTTTTTTTTCCCTGCAAGGTGGAAATATTTTTGAAATGTTTTTAATTGGAGGTCTCTCAGCCCGAGTCTCTCAGGAGTTATTTGACAAAACAGTCAATGGAAGATCTATCATCTTCCAGCTTTTTACACAAATCTTTAGAAGGTTTTGGGTTCCTCTTTATTAATTAGTTGAATTTTCTGAAATTACAGCCTTCCTGTGAAAAGACAACTGTCTCATCCAGCTGAATTTACAATATTACTGAATTTATTATTACTTAAAAGCTTCAGTCATGTGAGATTTGACTTGAGTAAAAGCTATACAAAACTCAGAGCAAAACACATGTCACACTAATGAATGCAGAAGAATTCTTGAGATCCTCTTTTTGCATCCCAACAAAGAGAACAATAAACAAATCATCTGAACATTTCCCTAGAGACAAAGCTTAGGTAGAAGGTAAGACTGGCTTTTCCACTCGGAGCAATAAACCCTTATATTGAGTTCCAAAGAGCACAGTACTTTCCGAATGCCCAAGAAATACCAGTTGAGGGTAATACTCTAGCATAATTGTAATTGAGTTTGGGGTCTTTAAACAGAGATAAGCATGAAAAACAGAAACCTAATGGAGCTTAAGTTGCCACATTTAGAAAGGATTTAATCAGGCTTTTTTGGTTAATCGCAGCCTCTCACAAGACTGTTGGGTATCTCTTAGTGCCAGTATTCAGCACTTTTGCCAACTGTCTGGATTTCCAGGCAATCTGCTGATTAAAAATAAACTGAGCTTTTGACTAGTTATAATTTGACAAGTTTTAATTTTGCACTTTAAGAAATTAACCAACTCCCTGCAGCTCAAGCCCCAAGTCCTTCTGCCTTGGAGGCAGCTTCATTTCCCTGGAGAAGCAGCATGGAAATGTTGGAGATGAGAGAGAATCCAAAGGACGAATGCGGAGCAGAGCCGGGCTGGGAGAGCTGGCGCTGGCTCTCAGCTCGTGATTGATGGAGTTCAGGGTTCTTCCTTCCTAGAGCAGATGTGGGAAAAACTTGTCCAGATTCCGTCACAGTTTCATGCAGATGAGAACCATTGGTACAAGTATGCTAACACACCCCAGGCTCTGTCCTGATTTTAGTGTCCTTCTAACACAGGAAGCCCTAATTTTAATTTGTTTTTGGTTTTGAAGCATGCCTGTAAATAGTGAGTGCTGTTGTTGCTAGAAACTCGGTTTGCAGTCTCTCCCTGTGAAAAGACCTGCTTGTGGGAGGCTTTTCTGCACCTTCACAGACCACACAAAGAACTCACTAACTCTTTGTCACCTTTGTTTTTAGGAACTAGGGGTTTTTATTGTCCAGACTGTTTATGTGGAATGGTGTTTTGAGGTTTGACATTTGTTTGAGAGCAAACCTTATCCAGTCTATCAGGAGAACTAAATCCAAACAAATCACTCCTTTGGATCAGATGTAGTCCTGAGCATACTGCTGACAGCACAGCGACATTATCATAGTAATGGGGTAGCATAATGTCCTGTAAAATAGTGTAATATCCTGTGTTACAAGCTCAGTTTGAAGTGCTGCTGTGTGGCACATTGTGGATGTGTAACCAGTTCTTTGTGCAGCAGAACAATCAGCAGCATTTACTGTTAAGCAGAAGGTGGGCAAGCAGAAAGACCAGGAACACGTA
This sequence comes from Hypotaenidia okinawae, assembly GCA_027925045.1. NCBI lineage: Eukaryota > Metazoa > Chordata > Aves > Gruiformes > Rallidae > Hypotaenidia > Hypotaenidia okinawae. The sequence goes on along the minus strand of BSDF01000019.1, from coordinate 11,844,240 downwards.
ACTCTGTCATTGAATCTTGATTTTCCTCATGACTCCAGTGGATCTTGCAGTGATCATTTCCATTCTCCGTATGGGAAAATTCCTCTTTTCTTCAGAGTAAACAGAAGCATCATTCAGCCTTCTGGAGGTTTCATGTCTTTGGGTGCCAGAAGTGTGGTGGTAAATTCTGCCCCCCTAAAGCACTTGTTGGTTTCTGTATTTGGTTCTTTTCTCCCTCTCACAGTGTTGCCTCACCGTGGTAAGCAGGAGCCTCTGTACACATCCCACTACAGTTACTCTAATCTCTTTTCTGATCTACAGCAGAGGAGCTGAGCTCACTATTTGAAAAAAAGAATTTCAGAGTCAAATCTCCATGTTCTGGGAAGCAGTCAATACTGTCTGTGCGACTGGAGCAGTGTCCCCTGCAGCTGAACAACCCCTTCAACGAGTACTCCAAATTTGATGGCAAGGTAAGTGGACCAGGTGCTGTTCTCTCACATCCAGGTGGTCCCTGAGCTGAAGAGGATAGGCTTTAGGCTTCTTGTGTGCATCTATTTACTTGTTCAAGTGTTAATTAAGCTTTATAATAGGCCATCAGTTACTCTAAAGTGGTTATTTAGAAACATGCTTCTTTCAGTCTTGGATGTAGCCGTTCCAGTTCCAGCAGAACCGTCCCTCCCATTTTCAATAGGAAATCATGTCTCACCATCAGGCACACCTCCTTTTGCTGTTTTCTCCAGCAGGTTGGTTAGGGAAGCATTTAGTGTTGCAGGGTCCCAGGACATTCTCTGCAGGGTTGGGGGTGAGACCCTTTGTAGAAATGAGTGGTTATTTGACATTTAAAACAAAATAAATCAATTCTGTTCAGCCATTCCAGCACTTGCTGAATATTCCATGGTTTCTGCTTTCTTTATCCTCAAAATGCTTCAGTGAGAGTGGGAAATCCCCTTCAGTTTTTAGGGTAGGAAACTGGTGTATCGACGGGTCAGTATCTTGGGGTGTTGGGGAAGGACTGAAGGATGTAGTTCTGCACAAGGACTCGTTGGTGTGACAGATGTGATACATGGAGGAGGTTTGTGCCAAACCTGGTAGGTCAGATCCATTGCTTGACTGCATTCATTTCAAGAGCTCATGTCTGATACTGCTCAGAGCTGTGGATAACTGCCTTTCCTTGCGTGCAGCTTAGTTACTTTGTGCTGTCAATTGTTTTTCTTTGTCACAAACTCCAGAAACTGAACTATAACCATTGATGTGACGGATCGGTGTCATATTGTTCCCAAATAATTATAAATACTGTGCAGATCTGTTTTCTGCTGGATTTGTTTGTGGAGTCTCCTGTGGGAGTAAGGAGTTTGAGCTTCATTACCATTGTGATGGAAGAATTTCATATTCTGTTAAGTATTCTTAAAGTGGAAAGTCAGATATGCAATTCCACTCTCGTGTCTAGGAGTATTAAGAGTATTTGTGAATCGGTAGCTTAAGCTGTCAAGCCCACATAGCAAATGTATCCTCTACTACTACATAGGAAGTATAAAGTAATGATAATTGGTGCTTACTCAGTTTTTTAAAAATTCTGGCCTGGATAATAGATGGTAGCATCACTTTGATGCTGACACCACCAAGATGCCTTTCTTCTAATCTGCAAGTTTGCTGTCCTTATGCCACGAAATCTCAGCTTGGGCAAACATGTGAAGGCACTTCCAGCAGCCATGCAGAGAGGAAGGAAAAATTAAATAATAATTTATTAAGAGAAATTCATTGGGGTTCAGTGGTGTCCCAGGCTACCTGCTAGATTTTTTTCTTAGAAACTTGAGGAACTTAAGCATGTTTCCTTCCCACTTTGATAATCAAACTATGTTTTACTGTATTTAACAGTATTTATAGTTCCACTGTAATGAACATCTTAATTTTTATATTTGAAAGCCTAATACATTAGGGGGTGTCTGATTCATTTGAAGGAAACTGCACTGTGCGTAATAGTTTGAGGTATTAGGAAAATACCTCAGTGTTCCTCAGTTGGGATCTGCAGGGTACAGTACTAATGAGCTCGGTTGTGATCTAGAAATCAAAATCCCTTTTTAACTCTCCAGAGTAACTGAATTGGCATTTTGTTACAGTATCATCTCCATATTAATTTAACAGTGTTTTTTGTATCACTCTGGTTTGCCAGTAGTACACTGATGAAACTTGTTCTCTGCGCTTCCATAAGCATTGCTTGTTTTTAACCACATCCTCCACCATCTGAGATCTAGTAGGACCATTATAGTTCAGTACTGAGTTATTTTACTTACTTCACTTTGTTGTGTTTGCAGGCATTAATGTAAACCAGAAAACATCCACATTTTTAAAATTATCTTTAATGAAATATTGTAGGTCTCATGTTTATTTTTATTGATAATAGATGAGCAGTATTTTTCACATAAATACAATTATTTCAGGGAATAGTGCATGACTTATTTACATAATTAACAGAGCCACATATCTCTTGGGGAAATGGTGTATAATTGGGGAGAGGCGGGGGGGATGGGGAGGGGCTAGGGGCCTAATTAAACATGTCTTAAAAAAAACCCCTACTTAATTATGTATTTACTCCAGGGATCTCAGTGGCTCTGAAATCTTTGGGTTTGTAACTAGGCCTTTGGTTTACATCTCTATATGGGAGTTCTGGAAGGCGGGTTTCAGCCTGCTGGGTAACACACATGTTGTGGTTCAGCGGCAAAGCCCGAGGAGAGCCTGGCGGGCTGCAGGGAAGCTCGTGTGTGTGTGTGTGTGTGTGTGTACTCACTGCCTTCTGAGTTGCTGTAACTTGCCAGGAATTCAGCTCCCTGACCAGCCTGAAGTCAAATAAACCCATTCTCCAAGGGTCCTGCCCCCCTCCATGTTTAAAGGAATCAGTTCAGAGTGAGTGTGTTGCATCTGTAACGCCAGCCAAGTGGGTTTGTTCAGACACTTCTGTCTTGCAGGTGTTTGCTGCCAGATTTAGTGTCTTTTTCATAACCACTTCTGCAATTTTATGAAATAATAAAATTTTAAAGCACTCTAATTTCTTCTTGTTCTGATCTCTTAATTATCAAAATAGTAGATAATATGGCTTGTGAAATGTGAGTGCAGTGGCAGCATCCTAATCAGCTCAAGGATTCAGGTCATCCTTGCCCCACAGCGGCACAGGACAGACCTGTGTCCTTGGCGTACACTGGGGAACTTTGGCTCTTCACGAGGGGCACAGACAGCAACTGTTTTTGGCTGCATCTTCAGGTAGGTAAAGTATACCCAACCGCTGCCTCTGCATGGTTTGTAAATCACCATGGGTTCTACGTCTCGGAATAAATCTTGAAAGCTCTTGCTAAGAGTACTGTAAGAAGAGAAACTTTTAGTTGTTTATAATGACTTCAGTTGTCATTTGTGTAGAAATTTAATTGAAGGCTTAAGAAATCAGTGGCCAAATTGATTTCCTTTATCTGCACACGATGAAATTATCACCCGTTTTATAGGTAACTCCAGGTATATAAGCAACTGCTTACAGAATGTGCAGAATCAAACCTTGGTGGTTTATTGGACCAGATCACTGACTTTTCCCAAGTTGGGAAAATCAGGCTGACTGTAACCATGACTGCTCGTTGAAAATGAAGTTGTGCAGAAGTCTAGCTTTTCTGACCTCAGAGGGTATTTGTTGGTTTACATGGCTCCTGGAGAGAAGGTAAATAAAAACAGGTCAGTGTGATTTTGGGCTGGACAGATGCTAAAAATGCCATTGGGAGGAATGGTACCTCTGTGTAGTGTTACAGGGCTTCCTGTGGCTGGTTCTGGTAATAGGTTAAAACCCAACAATTTCTCTGGTAGTGACTGTTTTAAAAAGGATGCTGTAGAAAGCATGGGGGAAGGGATAATTCATGAGTGCTAATTGCTTGGCTGTTAATTTTCATAAGTGTTGATAGAAGCAGTTCCTTAAATTAAACTTTGTTTAAAATGTATCAAGGGAAATATTCCACAATGTCGGGCCTGAAGTGAAAATTAATATGAATGCTGTGGCAATTAACACGTACTGGTTAATAGCTTTTAGCAGCATTTTGGGATGATAGTCCTTAAATACATTTTTGCATGCTGCTCTTGTTTCAGTCTTGTTTGACTGTATGTCTGGATAATCACAAACAAATGTTTTCCACAATCTCCAGTATTAAATAGCTTTCCTCAAAGAAAGCAGATAAAGAACTTAAGAAAGAAGCAACACTGCTTTAATTAATATGGAAAATGTCTAAAATAATTAATCCAGGATTAAAATCTCAGTGTGGAAAAAATACTTTTTTTGGTATTTATTTGTTTAAGTGCTTTGTCCCTGAGCTGAGTCAGTGATCCTCATTGGAATCTTGAACACCTTGGCGTAGGGAGGTGGTGTTAAAGCATCCCTGTGTTCCGGAGGTTCAGTGGTTCATGTGCTGCCTGTGCAGGGCAGAG